>BPLS01021708.1:0-19476 GCA_019656275.1 Rhododendron kiyosumense | reverse complement strand
AAATTAATATTAACGAAAGAAATTCTGAAAATACTTTTTGAAATCAATCTCAATATCATCGAAATATTTTTGAAAACAATTCCTTATTTGTTAATCCTATGTAATCCCACCTCCCCCCCTAGGATTATTTAGTACCCCCCATATAGGGATAAAATTAATCCTGAGATTAATAATCCCGACAGTCATTTCGGGAACCAAACGTGGGATAACTCAGGATTAGGTACATTTAGTCCTATCCCAGACAGTTAATCCGCGAATCAAACGAGGCCTAAGAATATTGCCGGCCGATAACTTAGACAGTTTACGTGCATCTTGACTAATTTTGGAAAATTAATTTCACTGTTCTCTAGCGGAGGTCTCAATTAAATCCATGACAAAAATTTGTGGACTTGGCCGAAAGGAGTTTTTTTTTTAATTTTTGCTAAGTAAAAACATTGGGGTCCAAATGAGTAGATACCGTATGAGAAATTTGAAATTTGAGATCTTAAAAAAGAAGCAAAATTTTAAGTCGGAGACTTTGACCATCAAGCCAATCTTTGGGTTCCATTACCTAATACTCCTTATTAATGAATATTATCGTTAGATACTTGTGCAAAGGAAACCAAGCAAAAATTATCGCTCCTTACCTGTGATATTTTAATACCGACTGCAGTTGTAAATATAGCATATTTATGGATCTTAGGCTAGCTGGACGGCTGGACCTATTATTAGTATTTTAATCAAACTTTTGTTCAACGCTTGCTCGTCTGGATTTTTAAAAAGAGAGAAACTTATTCACGTTTTCACGCAATCTCAGTAGTCTAAAAATGCTTTGGACGGTTCGGATTAAAAACAATTTATTCAAGGTTCCTCCGTGAATAAGATTTTCTCTTTTAAAAAATATTTAGTAATTGAAATTTGTTGAAGTTTCCAACTGTTCTAATAGTGGAATTGGGGCTAGCTCAGCTCTTGCATCGATGTTACAAGGAAGTTAAGAGTTTGAATCTCTCCGCCTGTATGTGGGTATTCTTTTCGTAGATGGTTTTTCTTTTCTTTATTTGTTTCTACTCTATAATAGACTTATTTTTTGTGTTTGTTGAGTCGTTGAGTTTTGTTGTCTCGTGGACTCTCATACGTAATAAAGTCTCCCTAGTTTGTACTTTGTACTTCATATATAATGTATAAATGATCTCTTCTATCGATTTGGAGAAAAAATCAGCGGAAACTTTAAAAAAAAAAAAAAAACAGTGGAGTAATAAATCTTAACATGGTTACTGGTGGTTCAGGTAATATTATATTTTTGGTGGGGTTAACAGAAATCATATTACAGTTTAAGGGATTATATTATTAGCAAGATAAGCATGGGCTTAGGATCGTCTCATGATAATTGGGAGTATTAAGCGGTAATCTAAAATAGGCCTTACGCATAAATGACAATTAATTTTACGTTATATTTTTCTACTTTTTTTTAGATGCAAAATTACTAATTAGATTTTTGTAGTCAAGTTTTGACGAGCATTACACATTCCGACATACAAAATTATGAACCTGAGATTGTGTTTTTGGAATTTCTGAACATATCTATTAAGGCTTCTCACTAATTTGAGATTGTAAATTTTTTTTGTTTTAACTTGGGCCTCTCCCAATGTAAATTCTAACTCCGTCATTGTGCTTATGTATAAGCAAACTTAATTCTTCATAAAATAAATAAAAAGAGTGAGAACGTTTGCATGCAGCTGGCAAATGCTGATACCAATGGTGTTTTGTAACTTTTTATAGTCTACAAAGCACAGATACAAACATGGACACCACGGAGACGTGAACAGTGGTGGATTTAGAAATTTGATATAGTGGAGACATTAATTTTTTTGTAACCGTAATATACGAGTTACAGTTAAGCACATTAACTCCAAAATAATTTTAGCATTCATAATAAATTAACAATTTTAAAGTATATCGTACGTAGGTTAGAACTTTTAACGGATGCATCATCGATGGTATACATATATGCATATATCTTGTATTGAACTTTTGGTCCAATACTTTTGAAAGACCCCTGAGTCAAAAGGAGAGTTTCTGCACCTCTCTCCAAGAGATGGGATTCGGTTTATGAATCGGCTGGAGGAGAGCGTAGAGGCCACTACTCTCCCAACCTAGTCCACAAGAAAGCCCGGCCTCTTCTATCAGCTGATATAGTACCTCAAGTGCATTAAATGGATATTATAAATTTGAGCAAAGTCCATTTTGACCTCCTGTGGTTATCGTTATGTGTGGATATCTCTTCATGGTTCAAAATTAAGCACATAACCTACCTGTGGTTTCGAAAATGTGCGGATAGAACCCCTGCCGTCATGTTTTCCATCCATATTAACAGAAACAGCATTAAAAGACCGATATACCCTCATCATATTTCTTGATTCTTCTTTTTTTTAAAATCTTATCACACCATCCATTATACCAAAAATTAAATCCAAACCGTTAATATTATAAATTTTGACGAGTACTATATCTATGCCAAAATTCAAGTCAATCAAAAAATGAAAAGCCCATGGTCGAATCAATTTTGTTATGAAATTAAAATTTCAAATTTGCATTTGCTAAAAATTAGATCACTAGGTTATTGATGCCCGATCGAGATGATTTTTTTACAAAGATAATCTATTCTTTATTTAATACATTATGAACGACTCAGATTACATTCTAGAGGCGTGCGAGATATACCTCTATTAATATGGATGGAAAACATGACGGCAGGGGGTGTATCTGCACATTTTTAAAATCACAGGTAGGTTATGTGCTCAGTTTTGAACCATGAGGAAGGTATCCGCACATAGTGATAACCACATGGGGTAAAAGTAGACTTTGCTCTATAAATATTTTACCCTAAAAAAGCTTTTAATATTTACAAAAAATGTAACCCATCGTGTCCCCAACTCCTTGACATGTCCCACCACGAAAATTATTACTATAATTTAAGGGACATGCCACGTCGTGTACTCGCGTGTCTCCGACGTGTCGCGTATCCCCAAAGTGACGGACACGAATCCAAGTTAAAAAGAAGTGTGTGGTCAATGTCATTTGCCAATCTCATATATGGGAGCAAAATTGAGGTTACAATCGCTAGTAAATCTACTGGCAAGTAACAGCGCAGGCGAATCCAGATTTATGATGCAAACGTAAAGGATTGGTGAAATTATCCCCGTTGTATTTTGGTTATTAGTGTATTATGTTTGTTTTCTTATCATGGGCGGATAGGTTACTGAATGCTGACATTGCTTTTCTTGTCATTGATTGCTGGGCTATACTTTTTGGATGTGTCTTTTGTTTTTTAATTTGCATTTGTAATTCATCAGGAAAGGATCAAAGAGTTGTAAATCTGGGTGGGAAGTGGTGGTGGGTGGTGCTGGTGCGAAAGTAATTTGTTGAGTGATGGTGTTAGGGGAAGAATTGTTATGAAATTTTTTGTTGAGTTATATGCGCCTCAGGCGCCTAAGAGTGCGCCTGGGGATCTCTACTGATAAAATATGCCTTAGGCGCAATATCAAGTGCGCCCCGGGCGCATCATATGCGCTCCACGCTCAATTCTATTGCTCCCTGAGAGCATCCTTTCCTAATGAAATGCGCCTCAGGCGCAATTGGAGTGCGCCCCGGGCGCATCCCACCTAATCAAGATTCTCTCTTTCGATTTTAGATTTTTTGTTTCACCACCACTACCGCCATGTAACTAAATTTATTAAGGAAAACCTGACAAATGATACATTAAGTTGGAGGAGAGGGGAGGAGAATCCAACCAATTAGGTTGAATAGAAATAATAATAAAAAACACCCGATGGGACAAAAGTACTAAGGAAATACACGGCGAGTACACTGGCCACGATAGTAATTAATTTTTTTCTGTAATCTTTTTCATCTGTAATTTTACCAAGGACAGAACTTTCCATCTGTAATTTTTTTCTTATAGCGATAGTCGCGTTCTGGCCTATTACGTACTAAGGAAATTGACCATTTCTTGATACTGCATTGTATCATACATAATTAGAAATGGTTGTGGATGCATGTAGCTCCTCGGTCCACCTCTGCGGCCAGTGGGATTTTGTGTTACAGAAGTAAGAATACGGCTTCAATCGATCGAGCATGGAATGCTGAACGGGAGGGTGATCGATGGAAGATCCTCGTTCTGTGATCAATAGTCCAACAGGGTCCTTAGGACAGTCTCTCTAGGAAATTAAAGAAAGGGAACTCTGTCCTTTCCAGAGCCTGATAACAAGGCTTCTGGGTTTGGCCCGTCTGGAGATCAGCATGGCCCAAAGCCTTCTGAACAGTGGGGGGTTTTGTTGGCTCCATATCAACTGTTGTCGCCACAGCCTACAGGTATATATACTTCACCTCTCATTAATTATAGGGCTTTATAGATTTTTTACCATTTCTTTTGCTAGTTTCTCAGGTTGTGGTTTGCTATCTCTGGCATGCACCCATATATAAGATACATTTGGTTGGTATTATGGGTGATTTTGGTTCGATTCGGTTTTTGTAACATCCCTAGTTGGTATATAACAGATTGGATATCATCTGTTGTTAAATGGATATTAAGTTCTGCGGGCCGGAAATTCTATAGATGTTTGCACAGTTTTGGAAAGGCAAAACTGTGCTTCTACAAAACTTGTGAGTTCTTTGTGGATACTTTGATATGCTAGAATGTGTTCTGTAGGTGTAAAAGGAAATTGACTACGTTTATAAAGATTTCCTGTCGGAGTGAGTGAGCTCGTTTTTCCTCAGGGATTGGAAGCTGTTTTGTAACCAAACCAAGCCAAGTCTTGTGTCTCAATCAATCGGGGTTAGCAATATGAATCTTATTTTTTCATTGAGCTCTGTTCGGACAAAAACGTTGTTGGGAAAACGGTTGTTGCAAATACTGAACTGTTGGCGAAAACTGAAACACATTTCGAGTCACAACTATGTCGAAACGAAACGGACAGAAGACCTACTGGACGAATATGTGTGTATAAAGATTTTGTCAAGTAGTGGTCTATTTATAGGCCACTATGCACCCATTGTGAATGGGTACGCACCCGATCTAGTCTGACCGTTGGATCAGATCCTATGGTCTTAATCGACCAGTCACACCGAACTGATATACTGTTTCATTCACACCCAATTGAATTTGATCCAATATGTTGGATCGCGCCCATTCGCGGCCGACGACTATGATCGCAACTCCACGAACCAGCCGTAGGCATGAGCTGCACCCAATCCAAACCGCTCAGTGTGTATTTGATAAAATTGCAAAATTACATTTCACACAGACTACCACACCCCATTACAATCATACAGGAAAGCACAGCCAAGCAACACAAAACCCCACACAATAAAGAAATTAAACACAGCCATAAAACCCTTACTTTATTCTCCATCTCCTTTTGTGTCTCTCATCCAAGCAACACAAAACCTCACACAATAATTAAGCTTACCACCCGCTCAAAAGTTTAGCACTTCACAACACTGTAGACCCGCGGCGGGGTTAATGAGGACCTTTTTGAAGCTGTTACTAATTTTTTACTAGTAGTAATATTTGTCTAGAGTTCCAAGAACCCTATCTCATACTTAAATGTTCTTGTAGTTTTTCCATCTGAATGCTAATTCAGACAATGATTTTGCAGAAGATCCATCTTTATTTACCGTCTTTCGAGCAGCATCCTGTAAGCCCTTTATTTTTCCACGAGCCTTTTTCCCTTCTTCTCCTTTCATGAGTTCTTTCACAACTCTTGCAATCTCTTCTCTTTCCACTTGTCCAACTTCATTCGCTTTAGGTCTAAGTGCCACATTTAAGCCCTCATTTAACATCACAGCAGTCATCATTTGCTCTGCGAATAATGGCCAAGCGATCAGAGGCACACCATAAAAAACACTCTCCAATGTTGAATTCCAACCACATTGAGTTAAAAATCCGCCGATGGAGCCGTGGCGGAGCACCTCAATTTGCGGGGCCCAGGTCGAGACCACTAAACCTTGCCCTTTGGTCCTTTCCAAGAACCCTTTTGGCAAGAAACTTAAAGGGTCGGTTTGGCTTTGGGCATCGAAAAAGGCTGCGTCGGACTTGTCACTTGGGCTTCTCGCAACCCACAAAAACTTTTGCTCACTCATTTCCAACCCTAAGGCTAGCTCATTGATCTGATCAAGAGAGAGGGTTCCGGCACTTCCAAACGAGACAAATAGAACAGATTGACTTGGCTGATCGTCCAACCATTTCAAACACTCGGACTGATCTGACCCGTCACTCGAACCTGTTTGTGTAAGTGGTCCAATTGGGTAAATTGGCGGCTTACACGGTTCTTCCATTTGTAAAGCTTTTATGGCTCCCTCTTCCAAGTCCAAGAAGCTATTGATAATTATGCCCTCGAATGAAGTGACCCGCGACACACTTTCAAGTAGCTTTTTGTACTCAATGTGAGACCGATCTTGAACCGCTTCAAAGAGATCCCTTCCGTGAACCGGAACAGAACCGGGTAATTTCACTGGTTCGGGCAAGTCTCTATACTCGCACGTAAACATTTTGTCAAGCTTTGGCATATGAAACCAAAACAAAAATGACGTGGCCGTGGAAATCGAAAATATGTACGGAGCAACACCAATTTCCTCAGCTACATCAAAGGCGTCGAGTCCGAACAGATCGACCACAAGGGCCACCAGCCGAGTCGTGGAGGATAGCAATGTTAAAGTGTCGCGGAGGGAGGGGATAGAGAGGGACATGGTTGCCCAAAGTTGTGATAAGACATGCAGTTGGGAGGTTTTCGGGTAAGTGGACGTGTGGAAGGAAGATGTGGTTGATGTTTTCGGGGAGTGATTCGAGGACGGAGATTTGGGTTTGTGGCGGTGGTCCGGTGGTGGGGATGATGAAGGTGGAGGAGATGTGGTGGTGGTGGAAGAGTTGCTTGGCGAATTCCACTAGTGGGATTAGGTGGCCCATCCCTGGGCTAGGTAGAAGTGCTACATGGGGTGTTTGATTCATTTTGAGTGTGTGAAGAAGGTGAGAGATATGCTTAAAATCTTGCACGTAGTATGCTGTTTTTTATGTGTACGATGATAAGGAAGCTTGACTGGGTCAGTTCTTATATAGACCCAGGCCAAAGGTAGAGAGAGAGATGTAGAGTTTTTTTTTATCCCCTAAACAATCTAACTTTTCTCTACTTCATCTCTAAACTGTCAATTTGGCGATTTCATCCCCTCAACTATCTCTCCGTTACCCACGTGATCCAATTGACGACGGTTCTACCTATTTGGACGAAAAAGAGGCTATGTGCCTGTCACATGCAATCCAGCCCAAAAGCCAGGGGCAAAATAGACATTCTAGGTCTCACAATCCACTGGCACCAACTACACATCTATTTTCCTCCAAATGTGACAAAAAAAAACATAGTAAACCCAACCCCCCCCTGTATTGTTTCTTCCTCTAACCCATTATATGCATAACCTGCCATGAAAAGACCAGGGCCGGCCCTGGGATTTTAGAGGCCTAAAGCCAATTTTTAAAATGAGGCCTAGTCATTTTAACCAAAAAAAAAAATATCAATATAGGTGGCTAATATAATGTAAAAGATTTTTTTATTCTGTTTTGCTAACTAAAAGTTACATGATTAAACATGGTATTTTAGCTTCCTAATTTAAGGAAGACAAACTTTTTAAAAAAATTACTCCATTCGTCTCTTTTTTAGAGTCCAGTATTCCATTTTGGGCTGTCCCTTAATAAGTATCCATTTTGTAAAGTTAATGGGTAAAAATTGCTGAATTTTCTATTTTGCCCCTAAAAGTATATTACATTTTGAAAAATTAGTGAGTAAAAATATAATGATGATATTTTTATAGAGGGTAAAGAGAGGAAGTTGAGGTAAAAGCTGATGTGAAAGGTGTAATGATGATATCTTTTTAATATGTTGAAATTACGAAGCAGGGCACTTAAAAAGTGGACGGAGGGAGTATATCATTAGCAAAATAGAAATCAAATATAACAAAGTACAAGTCATGCAATTTGTATTTGAACATTTTTTTTACCAGTGTTTATTGAGTGAAAATAAATTATTTTGGTTTATTTTTAGTCAATTGTATTTCATAAGTAAAATTAAAACAAAAAAAAATGGCTATGGTAGTTATTTTCACACTAACCTTTTTCGTAATCACACATTTTCATACTTTTTCACATTTGGAAGAACAAAATTGTAAATTAACATCACAATAAGACAAAAAAAACAGATTGTGGTTAATAAGCTGAGAAGTGTGAAAATAAATTACAAACAAACTTATCAAAATATTTGTGGTGTCCAAAAAAATATGAACATTGATTTTGACTATACATCTATAATTACTAAAGCTTAACTAGATAAAACATGAAAATAAGAAGGAAAAAGCACATGGTGTAAAAACATTACCTCCCGCGTTTCGAACAAGGGACCTCCTGTCTCGATTTTGTTGCACCTTGCACGCATCACTCAGCTGTAAGTGCTCTTTAGTTGAAAATGGACAAATTAAATATATATAGGTATAGTATGAACATTAAGGCCCTACTTTTCGCATAAAATCGGGAGGCCTAAAGCGGCCGCACCTCGGGCTTCAGCTCAGGGCCGGCCCTGGAAAAGACAAAGTAAAATAACCCATATATATATATATATATGTATATAGGGCCCTTCTAATGCGGCGCCCGCATTTAAGTAAGTTGCGGACGTTGCCTTTCCCGATCGAATTTCGATGATCCGAGCCGCTCAATGTGTTCAGAACATGATCTTAAGGGTACTCGAGAGAAATCAGCAAAAAAAAAAGATCGGGAAGGGCTTCATCCGAGCAGTTTTTGTTTATTTTTTATTGAACGGTTCAAATAAAAATTGCTCAAATCAAGCCCTTTCCGGTCATTTTTTTTTCCGATTTCTGGTGGGTACCCTTAAAATCACGTTCTGAACACATTGAGCGGCTCGGATCATCGAAATTCAATTGGGAAAGGAGAGAAATGGTGTGGTCCGCAACTTGCTTGAATGCGGGCATCCGCATTAGAAGGGCTCTGTGTATATATATATATATATATATATATATATATCTAAAAATAAAACAGAAACATTGCATTTGAACCTGACAGATCATACCTACAATTGAAAAACAAACCACAAAAGAACTGAACTCACAGAACAGTAGAACTGAACCATATTTCATAAGCAAAGCAGTAAAACTGAACCATATTTAATTATAACAAAGTAGAACCAAAGTCATTACAATGTTTCAGAACTGAACCATATTCCATTACATATTCCAAGTTGATTACAAAAGTGTTCCAGAGAAAAGTGTTCATAACTGAAACTAAAATATAAATATAGACCAACATAGCTGAATAAGTTTGAGCAGTTCCTAACATAAAGACAAATGCATAACTGTTCACCATTTTTTTTAACTACAAATATTAAAATTAAATAAGAAATTTACAGGTCTTTACATATTATATTTTTGGCGGTTAATAGAAACCATATTACAGTATAAGAGATATTATATTATTGGTGGTCTTAGTAAGACAAGCTTGGGCTCAAGGTCGGCTGTAGAGCGGGTCGCGCCCACATTTCTTGAGTGATTGGACCGAGCACAATCCAATCACACCGGAGGTGAGACGACAATGGCAGATTGACTTGTGAACCTTAGGGTTGATGTTAAACGGCCTACTGATCAATACTTATTGACATAGCTTATGTAAAGCCCGCTTTCGAAAATGCACTTACGAAACTCTGATTAGGTCACAAGATAAAAAATAAAAAAAAAGAGTATGGTTAAGGTTAATTGGTATTTTCAATTTACGACTCTACGGTTTGTAAGACACGAGAATAGCATGATATAATTTTAGGGATTCGGTACTTCTCTTTAGAAATTGAACAGTACCATAATGATCTACACATTTTTATTAGTTTATGTTCAATTTCTCATATCTTTCGGATATCGAAATGTGAACACAATTAATCGAGTCGGTGCAATGTTTAGCTGAAACAAAAGGACAAGTGTCAACTGAAAATTCTCCAGGAGTCTTAATCTGCCACGTTGAGTGCCACTTATCAAAACTCCTTCTCACTCATCAACAAAAGGAGTTGAGTTTTTATGGGAATTACAATCAGAAAAGTCTCACGAACACAAATAAAACAAGGAGAAATAAAAGAAGAGAATAGAAAACAGTGGAAGAAAGTAAAGAAGGGCAGTTCGTACACCTCCCTCCTCAGATTCAAACCGACTTTCGATTCCTTCTGTGCGCCGCCGGAAAATTAGCGGGTAATTAACCTCTCTCCTTTTCTCTCTCTCTCTTGTCCCTATGTGGACCACCGCACGCGGTGGCGGCCATTGCTAGACCTTCCCGTACCTTTTCCTCTCTCTTTTCTCGGCTAGGGAAAAACAAAGTAAAACAAGGATTAGCGGCGGGAACGCCACAGATGTTTACGTTATGCGAGTTTGTGTACTGGGTGTGTGATGTGCTGTGTCCTTGTGTCCCTATGTGTGGGTGTAGTGTGGGTACTGTTAAGTGTGTAATAAATGAGGGTGAAATACATATACGAGTGCAATTAGATATAGGATTGCTAAGTATGCCGGTATGTAACTTAGCTTAGTGATCCTTAATCAAGTAATAGTTTTGTTGGAGTAAAAGAATTGGGAACCCAAACAATTGGAGCCGTAACTAGCTTACTGTTGGGAACATATATGTATACTTTTGTGAAGACAGTAATTTGTTTAATAAAGTGTGGTTATTTGGCTGACTTAATTGGGTCTACTGATAGAGTTAGCTAGATAATGACTACAAGCCATTTCTAAGCTGAATAAGCCAACTCACCATCGAGAAGGCCTAAAGATATTTCAAGTACGCAATTGGATATGCAGTAACATGAATTCGTTGGCAAATAGGTCAATCCGAGATTTAAGCAAGAGCACGATCAAGTTTTCATTTTAGCTCTCAAGAATTCAAAGGTGAGATACTTTACCTTGGTTATATTGCCTTTCAAGCAAATTATGTTATGTGTTTCATATGCTCAAAGTTATGATATGTATACAAGTTATCAAGAAAGCATGATTTGATGAAATGATTTATGGCTCTCATTTTATACCATGGAAATATGCTATGAATTCTTTATTCAAAGATGACGATTTTATGAGAATGGCAATGTTTAAGAAGGGATTATTCCATGAACACCGGCCTTGCCATCTAAAGGTGACGGTGTAATGTTATTATGATTCTATGAACACCGGCCTTTCCATCCAAAGGTGACGGTGAACACCGGCCTTGTCATCTAAAGGTGACGGTGTAATGTCATTATGATTCTATGATTTCAAAGTTCGATGCATCCAGACAGCGGTGTCCTGGGTCGGGGGGACGGATTTTAAAGATACCATGACCAACGAAGGGGTTATAAGGGAGGAATATTATGTGGCACTAGCTGCTAGTGATTTGATCATTTCACACCACGTTGGGGTCGCTCCCCTATTCATGTTTAGTTGTTGGATGTTCATCACGAGGCTATGCAAGGTTTACATGATGCAAGTTTTTCTTATGAGCTTTATGCTAAAGTGACGATATGTTATGTACTAGAAGTTTACGAAGATTATTTCCATGATAAAACTTATAACTCTAGTATGGTATCTCACACGAGCTGTTGGCTTATGAAAAATAATTATTTTTCCTACAGGTATTGCCAAGTATGAACGAGAAACGATGCTGCCTGTGGGACATGTAAAGCAAGTATTTAGACAATATTTTGAAAACTTCAAAATTGGAAATTGACTACGTAAGGTCACTTTATACTGTAAAGTTTTTACATCAATAAGGCTCTGGTGGTGTTTTTATGTTAATAATGTTTTCACGCTTTTACATTTTTAGAGTCTTAGCATCTTTTGGGCCAAGTGATGAGACCTCGGGTGGAGGTTAGATCTACTGGCCGGTCACGATAATCCTATCATTTTAACAACTTTTGGGATAGGATCGTGACAGCTTAGCTGGTGGAAACGTGCTCATTGGCATAGCTTAGCTAGTGGAAACGTATGACGCAAAAGTTTGATCTCCTTGTGTTTTGCCTGGCAAGAGGCGAGAGGAAGGTTTGAAGGTGACTCCTTTTGTGCGCTCGTTGGGAGTCAGCCCAAGGACGACTTGACGTTGCGCAAAAGTAAAATAAAACAAACCCACATTTACAAATCACGCAAAAGAAAGTCTTTTAACATTAAAAAAAAAAGAGATATATATTCGACGGTAAACTGAAAAAAAGAAGAAGAAGTTATTCAAAGGTCAATTACACAAATAAATCGAAACAAGTATTCCTGCGATATTTCTTGATTTACTAAATGAGCCACCAAATTATTGTATTTATGTTTCCCACTTTTTCGCCGGGTAGGCGTGAGCGGAAAATCAAATGGCGTGTGCGGTGTGAGCGCAGGTGTATCAGGACTTATCGCATCCAACGTATGGAAGGCATAAGGGCGCCTCGATCTGACTTCGTATGTGAGAGCGACTCAAAGGGTGAGGCCACAAAAAGGTTCGTGGTTTTGCCACAACAAGCGTGGACTTAGAATTTCTCAACTGTGTGAAAAAAAGTAGAGAACATCGTAAAAAAATAAACTTTATTAGCCGTGTAATAAAGTTGGGTATAACGGGAAAGTAAAAGACCCGAATTACTTGAAAAAGTAATTGAGTTGGTACAAGAAAAGTAAAATAAGTGTTTTGCTGGAAAGACTTTGGTTTAAGCGCTGGGCTTGATTGATATGGGAACCGGATTAAGCCTTTGAAACTTGTATTTATAGGCCAAGGTTCTTCGGTTTTGCATGAGATGGATTTTCCCGCTCTTCTCTTGTGTTGACAAGTGTCCCATGTTGGCTCTAGATGTTGCCAACAGTGTCCGAAATAACTCCCCATTACCTTGAGTTGGCGGTTTGTAGCAGTTATGCTAAATTGCCCCTATGTTATTCTCTTATCATGGGTAGTTACCAAATGTTTAAAAAATAAATAACTGCTTACCCACCGCCTTTTACATGGCAAGGAAGAAAACATGGGGTAATTGCTTCTTTTATGCTTGGGAGTTAAGAACGTAGGGGCCATTTAACCACATGGCTTTGGAACAATTATTCCATGCATCACGGCCCACAATCTTCTTTGTTCTCAATGGTTGGAGTCAATCCACAACCATTTATCCACAAATCATGGGCCAAGTCTCACAAAATAAAACATGGGCCAAGTTTCTAGACTAAAATTAATTGGGCCTTGCTCCAAATTACAAAATTAATGTGGCTCATTAATTTTTAGTCCAAGAAACTTATAAAAATTGGCCCAATTTAATTACTATCTAATTAAATGACCTTCTGGCACTAGCTTAAGATTTGATGCCAAAAACGGTGTAAACAATTTAGATATACTTATAATTTTCCACCTGAATGCCAAATCAGATAGTATTTTTGTGGACGACCCATCTTCACTTAGTGCCTTCCGAGCAGCCTCCTTTAAGCCCCTGATTTTTTGACGAACCTTCTCCCCTTCTTCTCATTCATTTTTAGTCTCAATGCCACATTCAAACCCTCGTTCAACATTACAACGTTCATTTTTTTGCTCTGCCTAGAGTGGGACCGACCTTGAAGCGGGTCAGGGAAATCCCTACCATGAACCGGCCGGTTAAAGTAAATCTCTATACTCGCACGTAACCATTTTGTTAAGCTTTGGTAAATGAAAGCAAAATGCAAGTGTCATGGCATTGGAAGGGAAAAATAATTAAGGAGGAACACCAATTTGCTTAGCCACATCAACGGCGTCGTGTCTAAACGGATCAACGACGAGAGCCACCAAACGGTTCGTGGAGGTTAAGGATTTTAATGTGCCGCAAAAGATTTAACCCTAGTGGATACCTCACCCAGTGGGTATTGGGTTGGGGCGGATCGGGTGGTTTGGTCGGGTAGTGGGCTGGTGTGAAAGTAGTGGTGGTGGTGGTGATGTGATGGTGGTGGTTAAATGATTACAGTGGAGGTGGTAGCGACGAAAGTGTGGTGGTACGTAGCATGTAGCAAACTAAGGGTCCATGGTGTATGTGGTCAAATGATTGCAACAGTGGTTGGTGGTGGTGGTGAATGATGGTGGTGGTTATGTGGTGGTAGTGGTGGTGAAAATAAGGTGGTGGTGGTGAAAGGGGGAGAGTGACGATGGGAAGATGTTGGTGGTAGAGGTGTGTAAAAGTTGGTGGTGGGTGGTGCGAAAGTAATTTGTTGAGTGATGGTGTTAGGAATGTTATGAATTTTTTTTGTTGAGTTATATGCGCCTCAGGCGCCTAAGAGTGCGCCTCGTGATCACTGAGGAAATGCACCTTAGGCGCAATACAAGTGCGCCCGGACATATTATATGTGCTTCAGGCACAATTCTATTGCTCCCCAGGAGCATCATTCACTAATGCAATGCGATCTCTACTGAGGAAATGTGCCTTAGGCGCAATTAATTAAGTGCGCCTCTATTGCTCCTCGGGAGCATCCTTCACTAATGCAATGCAATCTGTACGGAGGAAATGCGCCTTAGGCGCAATTCAAGTGCGCCCCGGGCATCATATGAGCTTCAGGCGCAATTCTATTGCTCCATGGGAGCATCCTTCACTTATGCAATGCACCTCAGGCGCAATTAGAGTGCGCCCCGGGCGCATCCACCGACCAAGATTTCTATATTTTGATTTTAGATCTTTTGTTTCACCACCACTACTGCCACGTAACCACCGCCATGACTTTGCTACTACTAGCACCACATATCCACCACTTCACCACCATCAGTTCACCACCACTATCACTTCACCACCACAATTGTCACCCCTCTACCCGCAACCAACACCATCGTCACCTCATAACCACAATCTCTGCAAGTGTACTCAGATCTCTCAGTAGTACTCCAATTTATATTTCAGTATGTGATCCTCTTTGCACTAATACAAAGGGGTCTTGACTTTCTTTAGAGAAACCAATATTTGATCTGTCCTATCCAGCTGATACACAAATTGCACAAAATCTTTTTTGATCTCCAAAAACGGGGGTAACCATATTTTCCAATGGGTTTGGGTAACCATTTAACAACGACTGACAAAGAATATAGTATTTCAAATGCTCGCTATAAATCATGTTACATGGACTTGGGTACAGATCGATTGTGAAAAATGTTCAAGCGTCAAAATCGTATAAATCTATGTCCAATGACATTTTCTGGCCCCAAAAAATGTTTCTCGTGTTATTTCCATGTTGCTCATCAATGTTCCAATCATTCCTCTCCCTGTTTTGCTAGCCTAGGAGGTTCTTCAGGGCATTTCCCTTAATTTTCAGCTTTTGTTTCTTTTGTCGTTATTTCTTTCCTTGGCACCTCACCTTGCTATTGCAAGTGTCTAGGGGGGAAATAATGGCCCAGAACGTGTTTTGATAATTAATACCCACCAATGAGGGCCCTATATAGCTTGGGCCGAACTTGAACTCAAATCCAAGCCTGAGCCCAAGCCTTTAGCCTGAATACGTTAGGATTGTAGGGTGGGTCTAGGCCTAGATTTTTTAAACATGGATGAGGTTGGCCCACACCCGAATTTGGTGGGAGCCCAATGGATTTGGACTGGGCTAGCCCGAGCCTGATAATTTGTGGGCCGAGAGCCGGATTGGGCCAAATTTGCACCCAACATGTGTCGGGATCCGTCCACCTTTGTGAAAGTACTTCATCTCTACTTGGCATTAAATCTTTTGAGGTTTCCAACATGATTTTCTAGGTTTGGGAGGTTTCTTTTGGTTGTGATGTGCTATGTCGGAGTCTTTGATTTTCTGGGAAAATTTAGTGGGTATCACATGATACCCGCTCAGCGCATCGGAATCATCCATTGCGTTTTTAGATGGTCCAGATTTGAAGAGAGAAAAATGAGAGAGAAAGTGTTGGGGTGAGAGGAGGGAGAGGGTTTCAATTCAAACTGTTCAAAAGTGTATTGGATGGCCCGAATGTGCCGAACGAGTACCACGTGAGATATATCTACCCGGCACCAAAAAATTTCTTGATTTTCAGGAAACAAACACGAGAGAAAATTTTGATCAGGAGGAGAGTTTCAAGGATTTATCCGCATTGAGGTAATGGGATAGTACTACGTTGTTTGAGAAATTCTACCTTGTACTCGACTGTAATCAATAAGGAGAGAATATGATCTCTTGTAGATTTTTATCCAAGACATGCATGTCTCTTAGTTGATAATGTTACGCGAATCCCTAGAAATATGTAAATTGTTAGCCACTTGGGGTTATGTCCGATCGTTACTTTCAGGCCTTCGAAATTAATCGAGGTGCGCGCAAGCTGTCCGGACATCCGATTATAAAAAAATGTAAATTGCTGACATAATTAGTCAATAGCGAAATTTCCTAGGGAACTAGAATTACTTGCTGCCATGAGAATGTCATATATCCAATATTCCATGCATATATGAATGTCATGCACACAAAACCACGAGGGGTTGGCCTGGTGGTCTTGCCCCAGGTCTTAAGATTTTTCTCTTTTTTAAAGTCTCAGGTTCAATTCTCTTATTGTTAGCAAATTTTGGGATTACCTCCCCCACACGTGTAAGCCTATTAAACAGTTGTAAGAGGTGTCGTAATAAGTAGCTTGAGTAACACAAGCTCGCCCATGACACCCTGCATTATCAACAAAATAAATTGTCATACGGAAAACGATTGTATCAATGTACTTTTGAGTCAGTCTATAGACGGGACTTTGTTCCGACTTTAACAGGATCTCCTAAGTGAACAATGAAATTGATTCCTAAAAATTAATCGAGATATGTGTAAGTAGATTCAGACACGAGAGCTATAAGAAAATAAAGATTGTATCAGCTTTTAGCGGCCTAGAAACCATTTTCGTGGTTGCTGCAGTTAGGTAAGAGATTGAATGTTCGAACTACACGAATATATCTAATATTGATTATATACATAAAAAATATACTAGAAAACATTAGTAATTGTGTGGTTGTTATTTCACCACGTTATCTCCAAACATTTTTAATTCATCGGGAAATGAATGTCGTTGCTGGATTATTAATTAGCACTTGTCATTAGCGCGCTGTGAATTAAATCTAAAGAATTTCATATTTAAAAAAATAACAACTTGTTTTTTCAATGATTAATTCATGAATATGTGGTCCATATGTAAGTGTACTATAGCATTATCTCTTGTTCCAAATATTACTAGTAGAAACAAAACAAGAGTCTTGTTGTAATTAATTAGACGTTTGTTGTGAGTTATTTATTGATGACATACCACCTCCGTTCCAAAATAAATATCCGGTCCGTAAAACGATGATTTAAAAATAATATGTTTTCTACAAGAAAATTTTTTAACTTTTTTCATAAATTAAAAAAACTCATATTTATCTAATAAATTGTTAAAGAAAAGTTTGAATTTTTCTTGAAAATTTTGTATTATTTTTGAGTTCTCATTTTACGAACCGGACATTTATTTTGGGACAGAGGAAGTATGGAGTATTTAGTTTCTTAATTTGAATACGACGTATGAACCACCTAAGTACTTCCAGCCAATTCACACTTGTAGATGTCGTATGGCTCCTTCCTCTATTTCTGTTGTGGATATCGTTTGTAGACGCTGTATGACTTCTTGAATCGATTTCTAATGTATAGATAGGGAAAAAATTCACATCGGCCTTACAGTACTTAATCTTGATGAGCAAAGAAGTGGTACTTTGAGAGATTCGAAAATAAAATAGTAGACCAGTCCCATTGTGGCCGGAGAAGTCTAGCCCAGATGCGAGCTTCACCACCCCTTGCTCTCAGATGCATAATCTAAATCCTACTGTTAAGAAGAGGGGCCACAGGTCTTGCAAGAAAGGGGAGAAATCACTCCAAGGAGCTATTCAAAAATTAGAAAGGAGGTTGAAGTGATCAAATAGGAAGATTAGGAGGATGGAGAATATGCGGATTTGGATGAGGGTGCTTCCCTCTCTCTGGAGTTTAATCCTTTTGCTTGCGTTTTGGTGAAGGTAATTTCAGTTCGGGTTGGGCGTTTTGCATTTGAGGTTCCTAGTAGCGTTCTTGTTTAATTCGTGTTTCGGTTTGTTTTGTGTTTTCCGTGTTGGATGTTGCTTTTTTTCGTCTTAGATTATTTGGTTTTGAGGTTCGGCTTGGGTGATTTTTTTTGTAGGGTCTTTGCTTTTGGTTGGCGTCTTGCCTTCTTGGTTTTTTCCTTGGGTGTCGGGTGGCGCTAGTTGTTGTGCCTTTAGTCCGTTTAATCTTTGTATCTCTTTTTCAAAAAATAATAAATTCTTTTTGCCGAGAAAAAAAAAACGTGTACCACATGTAGGTAACATATTAACATCCTATTTATCATACGTAATCATTGAGTAATGTGAGAATATATACACCTATATATATCATTCGGATTATGGTAATATACTACTCCTTCCGTCCCAGTTTATTTGTCTATTTTTGACATACATGCCCTTTAAAAAATTGTCTATATCTCACAATTTATAATGTTTTATATAATTTCAAAAATATTACTATATTATAGAACTAATTGAGATCTATCAAATAAGATCCATATTGCATATAAAAATCATTATAGATTGAAACATATAGACAATTTTGTCGAAAGTCTCAAATAATGAAAAGAGACAAACAAATCGGGACGGAGGGAGTACTAATACCGACCTTGATGTATTACAAGATGCTGTGTGCTTCATATATTTGTATTTGTATATATACAATTTCATCTCAACTTTCACAAAATGAAAGTGACTCTAGTTTGGGTCTCCACTATGGGGCATTTTTTTTTTTTTTTTTTTTACCATCCATTATGAGGAAGTTTGAACTACCATTCCATGTCCATATATGCAAAATTCCATTATGTGACATTGACCATTAATGCACTTATATGCACAAACAGGCTTATTCCACACTGTTTAGCTAAGCCACTCAAATAATTTAGAAGTCACTTCACTGATTGCCAATTGATCTAAGATTAGAACCTTTTAAGAAATCTAACTTGGTATCACCTCACTCGAAGAGTTTTATTAGACAAGTTGTTTCTACTAAACGAAAATGAGAAGAATGACCTATCTTGAAATTCGTGATTATTTATTTATTTTACAATTGGTTCATCCATTCTTAAGAAAAGGAACTTCAACACGTGTTTTTCAATTCGAAAGATCTCCTTTGACAGAGGGAGAAGATTTTCAGTGCCAAGCGGGTACCACGTGGTGTCCGCTCGTCGCATTCAGACTGTCAATTTTGGTTTTGGACAGCTGAGATTTGAAGAGAGAAAAATGAGAGAAAAAGAGGGGAGAGAGTGTTGGGGTGAGAGGAGAGAAAGTGTTTCAATCTGAGCCGTCCAATACACTTTTGGACAATCCAAATGTGTTCCTCGGGCACCACATCAACCGAGTAACGTGATACTCACCCGGCACCCAAAAATTTCTCGATTTGACTTTGGTACGTACCAAATCCGAAGTCTTGGCAAAA
>BPLS01021705.1:0-11415 GCA_019656275.1 Rhododendron kiyosumense | reverse complement strand
AACTGCCTGTCGTGCCTAATGCTAGCATGTGGCTAGTGACTACACCAAGTGCAAATGTTGGCATCCTACAAAAGATGCGGAAGACGCCATCTTACAAAACGAGCACAAACTAATGAGGCCAATTTGTAGGGTGCGCCAAAGTGGTCAGTACTTCCATTGTCGTAAAAATCTTACATAGCCGGTTAGAGGTAAAATCGATGCATATCTCTAAACCTACGCATACGATACAATGCTTATCTTACGATTCAGTACGGTTAGAGCTAAAACTGGTACATCTTAAATTTAAGAAAATAATCTTGTGATACTCATACGCTCCATGATGCAAAAAAGCCAGACATGAAACCAAAAATCTTGTGACTAGACCATGTTAGATGTTTAAAGAGTTCTCTTTCAACATTTGCAGTAGATTAGAGTTTTTTTTGAAAACATCCCTCCAACTATCCACCAGATTTTTACTTAGTTCTCAAACTATCAAAATGTTTTATTTAGTCCTCCAACTATTGACTTACATTTTATTTAGTCCTCCAACTATTGGCTTACATTTTATTTAATCCTTCTGTTAAGTTTCAAACGGCCACAGCAACGTTTTGTTTAAAAAAAAAAGTTTCCAACCACCAATTTACAATCCTATGGAGTAGAAACGTGATTATGAGAGCCTTAGAGACAAAATTTGATTATGTCTCTTTAGAATAATATGATCAGAATAATAAGATCTTCACACCCATTCAAACAGATTAAAATTTGAGCACTTAATTTTTTAACTATATTTTTTAATATATAAATCGACTCAAAAAATTAAGTGTTCAAATTTTAATCCGTTTGAATGGGTGTGAAGATCTTATTACTCTAATCATATTATTCTAAAGAGACATAATCAAATTTTGTCTCTAAGAATCTCATAATCACGTTTCTACTCCATAGGATTGCAAATCGGTGGTTGGAAACTTTTTTTTTAAACAAAACGTTGCTTTGAAATTTAACAGAAGGACTAAATAAAATGTAAGTCAATAGTTGGAGAACTAAATAAAACATTTTGATAGTTTGAGAACTAAGTAATCTGGTGGATAGTTGGAGGGATGTTTTCATAAAAAAACTCAGTAGATTATGCATTTACATAGTATGGTATAATGGTTTTCTGAACTTATGATAAGCTCTTTAACAAGAAAGAAAGCACACAATACATATCCCGGTTTGACAACATCGGGGACGGCTACTACTTCTAGATGGGTAGTCCGTGTGCCGTCTTACGATAAGAGAACGGATGAAAATCAACAAGGAAAGCATATGTACCTGGTAGGCAGAGGTCCCGGAGCCGAAAACAAAGTCCAGTGGGAAGTCATTTCTACTGAACTCTTCAGCGCACAAGACTAGTATTGCCCCTGGCGCTGACAAGTATATGAGCACAAGAGATACCAGAGGGAAAGAGGAAAGGGTCACCATATTCTCTACTCTTCCTCCTCAGTTCAGATTCAACCTCACACTCGCTCATCAGTAGCTATATGTACTAATCCTATGAGAGGTGCTCGGTACTACACTACATATGTGACCCATAAGGAATCCTAAAAAATATGTAAAAATATTTATAAATTTTAAAATATTATTTTATAGGATCTTGTAAAAAAATAGCTCTAACGGATATCGGTAAGTATTATTTTTGAAGTCGTAGGAACAAAACTGCGCAGTTAAACAGTTTCACCCATACAAATTTAGAAATAATACATACCGATATCTGTTGAAACTGATTTTTTACGCTAGAACTAGACATCATAAAATAATATTTTAAAATTTATAGATATTCTTATGGACCCTGTGCGAAACCCATGGAGTGAAAGTATACCAAGCATTTCTCCTCATCCTATTCCCCGTGTTCTCTGTTTTCACCGTTCATTTATGCATATGTGGATAATTCCCACAAGGCTCCTGTGTGGTCTGATTATCTTACACGAGCAAAAGAATTTAATCCATTCATTTAAGTATGAGAGATATTTGTAACATTGGACTATAATTTCCTTACAAGAAAGAGACCTTTCTTTTACACTCCTTACAAAATCACGGTCCATAGGGATGGCAATCAGCCAGTAAACTCGATATGCCGTCAAAGGAAGGTTCAAAGTCTCCATAGGGATGGCAATCAGCCAGTAAACTCGATAGGCCGTAAAAGGAAGGTTCAAAGTCAAAAGCTACTTTCTTATCCACGGGAATCATCCGTTGTACTCTCTTGTTTGCGTCAATTTTCGTAAATTTCCTTCATGTGGGGATTATTGGAAAAATGGGTTTAGTTCATATAATTTTTTGGGCAAGTTAGAGCCAAAAATTAAGTGGGATCCGGACAGAGGTGGGTCCAAGTGGATTTATAATCTCCTATGTTAGCGGATTAATCCACAAAAGAAAAGAACAAAAAACCATTGATGATTGAATGAGAAATTGTCAATCATAGTCAGACTTGAATATTTAGATTTGGGCTTACACTGTTGTTGCTTGCCCGAACTAAATGCTAGCAGTAGCAAAAACCATAATAAGTTTTGCCTCCAGCTTCAATAAATGCTAGCTTTGCATTTAATAGTTCTGCCCAACTGTTGAAGAAGCATTGAATTCTTGTTTCAATTCTACGGTTCTATTTTGCCTATAAATAGGCATCGTCCTTTGCATGAGATGTACAGAAGAAAAATATTCCAGTGATACACTACGGGGCTGTTTGATAAAACTGAAAACTGAAACTGAAAACTGAAAAATTAAGTACTGGAAACTGAATGCTGAAATTTTTAAGCTGAAAAGCTGTTTGATAAATATATTAAGTACTGAATTAAAAAAATGATGAATTATTTTTGTTCCAATTATCTCTTAATTTACTAACGGTCACAATAAACTTTTGGTAATTGTGGTGGAGTGGTGGTGGTGGGGGAGTGGTAGAGGTAGTAGGAGTGCTGGTAGTGGTGGTGGTGGTGATGGTTATGATGATGGTGGTGGAGTGGTGAAGGTGGTGGTAGGAGCGCTGGTGGTGGTAGTGTAGTGATGGTAGTGGTTGTGGTGGTGGTGGTGGTGGAGCTGGTGGTGGTGGTGTGGTGGAGCTGGTGGTGGTGGTGATAGTGGAGGAAGTGGTGGTGGTGGTGGTGGTGTAGTGATGGTAGTGGTGGTGGAGTGGCGGTGGTGGTGATGGTTATGATGGTGGTGTAGTGATGGTAGTGGTGGAGTTGTAGTGGTGGTGATATGGTGGTGGAGTGGTGGAGTAGGTGGTGATGTGGTGGTGGTGGTGGTAGTCGAGGGAGTGGTGGTGGTGTAGTGATGGTAGTGGTGGAGTTGTGGTGGTGGTGGAGTGGTGGTGATGTGGTGGTGGAGCTGGTGGTGGTGGTGGTGGTGATGTGGTGGTGGTGGTGGTGGTAGTGGAGGGAGTGGTGGTGGTGGTGATGTGGTGGAGGAGGAGTGGTGGTAGTTGAGGTGGTGGTGGTGGAGTGGTGGTAGTGGTGGAGATGGTGGTGGAAGTGGTTGTAGTGGTGGTATGACGGTTGAATGTAAGTACACAAAAATTCAACCAGAATTAAGTAGCTCAAAGCTACTTAATTTTTTTCATCTTTTTGGCCTATATTTTAAGTGGTACTTAATTTGTTAAGTAATATGAAATATGGTTATCAAACCTACTGAATCACTTATTACTGAATTTAGGTTATCAAACAAGCCCACCTCTTTTTCTGAAAACTTTTTGAGTTTTTGGTTTCTCATATGAGAGAGTACTACGTACGGAATTTCAGCTCGAAGTAAGCTCAAGTGTGGTGCACACTTAGCTTTCAATCGGTTAAATCCTGTTAGACAGACGTCTACTAAGACCTCTAGCACCCCGGTGAGACATCAAATCTGTTTCAAGGACACCGTGTGTAACACGGGTGTCAATTTGTATCCAATTGTGTCAATTTGTATCCAATATATTTTAGATTCAGTATTTCCCTTCCCTTGTGTTTTTCAGATTTGAATAAAAGTTCGCTAAACTGTTTTTATTTATTTATATACCGCATGCGTGCAACAGCTTCCAACCCTCCACCTCCACCTCCACCGCCCCTGTTTCTTCTTCTTCTTCTTCTTCTTCTTCTTCTTCTTCAGCTTTGACACGATGATAATGACTTTGGTTATTAGCCTCGAAATATAGGACATCGCGGCAAAAGTCGAAGCATGCTTTGAATTCTTCTTTAGTGAAGGAGGATTCCTTTTCCTCCTCCTCTTCTTCGATCTTCTTCTTCTTCTGTAGTTTTAGTTTTGTTTCTTATGATGCCACCAAAGACGTAGACGGTGGAGCCTAGAGCGACAACCATGTCTCCGTTGGGAGTCAATCTTGAATTCAACGGACTCATTCACCGTAGTGGTGGCGGCGATTTTTTCCCGTCGTCGAAGTAGTCGACGCTTTGCAGCCATGAGTAATTTTTTGCTGCCAGAGTAAAACTTTGCGGTCAGGAGTAATTCTATGTGGCTAAGAGCAATTTTTTGCAGTCAAAAGTAATTCTTCACGACCATGGGCAAAACTTTACCCAAATAAGAGGGAATTTTTTAAAATTTTCTCTTTCTTTCCACACGTTCCCGACACATCCTAAGGCTCTGTTTGGAACTTGTGGAAAAGAAAGGAAAAGGAAAGGAAAATTAAAAAAATTTCCTTTCCATTGTTTGGTTTGAAGAGAAAGAGGAAAGAAAATAAGAATTTTGAGTATAATGAATAGTAAACTTTCCTTCCCATTTTCCTCTCATTTTCCTTCTCTTTTATTTTCCTTTTCCTTTCTTTTCCTTTCCACAAGTTCCAAACAGAGCTTAAAGGAAATAGGAATAGTAAAGAGTATCTCTTTTTGCGGTTCAAAAAAAAAAAAAGAGTATCTCTTTTTTGAAATTCCTTTATTATTTTCATTTGCCTTGGCCAAACAAGTAAAACCCCGTGTTCTTAACTTTATTTTCAATTTGCTCGTCCTTTTCCCTCTTCTTTTTTGATCCAAACATAGCATGAACTCTCTTAAAGAGGTTGTCTATGTCATCATCAAAATCTTCTTAACCTAAGTTGGATGGTGTTTGGTGTGACGTTCATTCTCACACACAGAGCATATTCTTATTCATGGGAGAAACCACTAAATCCAAAGACAGAAAGTACGTCAGCATTACGGAATTTTTGGAGCAAACTTTTTTTTTATAATCGGATGACCGGGCCAACTTGTGCGCCTCTCAATTAAAACCGGGGCCTTGAAGTTAAACAACTGGACAAACCCTCCGTTTTGTTTAGTGTAGTAATCATCCGTGGCCCCAGCTTGTACTGAATGTTTGTAACGTGGGATAATGAACAAGAACTGTTAGGCTCAACAGGATTAGGCTCCCCCAAACATACAATTTAAAAGGGGGTAATCTCAACCATCAGAACTATCTCAGCTCAGTTGAACTGGATCAACTCCATAGAAATGGAATTCCGCAGCAGAAAGAGATTTGGAAACGTGTTGAAGCAAGCAGATTAGTCATATATTGCTGATCCTGCAGATACGGGAAAACGGCCACGTACTCTCGTAAAAACTAACAAGAGTTGAACGCGAGATGTCTTCATGTTCACAAAACTATTGCGATATTGGATATAACAAAAACATAAGGAAGCTAACGTTGAGAGCGAATAAACATAAATTCTAACAGTTTGGGCAACCATTAGAAATAGAGCATTGGTGTTACATGCCAAATACACATTACAGACATTCAGTTGAAAACAGTAATAATGCAGTTTGTGCCAAAAGAAAACAAACTACTGGGAAGAGTGAGTATGAGAAATAGAGGAAATAGTCTCAACTTCAAGTACTGTATCCGGACTGATTGTCCTTCCCTTCAAGAACTTGGAGTACCAATGCGCGGAGAGTTTAGGGTATCTTTTCAAATCCTTGTCATCCATATCCACATAGTACAAGCCAAAGGCTGAATTGTAGCCATCCAATAACTCAAATACATCCAAGAAGGACCATATGAAATACCCTCTTGCATTTGATCCATTCCTTCAATGATATCACAAATTTAAAGAAAGAAAGAAAGAAAACATTAGGGCAAAATAATGAAGATGAAAAACCTTTGTTAGCGGTGGTAATTCGAATTCCTATCCTCTTCTCTTTAACCATAATATTTCCTTACAGAAGGGTTTATGCATAAGTCATGCGTTGTTATTTATGTGTTCAGGTTTTCTTCATTTGTAGTTCCATGCATCAGATTCTATCAGCCAAAACATAATTTAACCCAAAATCCGGGGAAGAAAAAGACCTATTGGATGCTATATATAGGCTTTTATCTACATGGATGAACTTGGTTTTAAAATAGACATACCTCAAAGCATCAAGCAGACTCCCGATGAAACCACACAAATACTTCACCCTTGGCATGTCATCCAATGTTGAACTATGTCGTGTTTGTAGACCTATCAAAACAAGTTGGAGGAGTCTCAATAACTACATGATCATTACACTGTCACAAAAGAAGCTAGTAAAGAAGTTCTTAATAAAGGTACAAGAGTCAAATGTTAAGTGTAAATGAAAACAGGAAACAGTGAAATGTTAAGAGTGAAAGAGAATCATGATGATGTTTCATAGCCCTTCATAGAATTCTCTCTTTCGTACCCATTAGTTCACCAAATTCCTCAAACTTCGGTCAATGGGATATCAGTAGCTAACATTTACTATATCACATATTTAAATGAGACGTGGAGAGGGAGGGAAAGAGAAAGAGGTACCGTTTTCATGGATGTAAATAGGAGGGTTGCCATAAACTTGCTTGAAATACTCCAAAACTTCAGCCAAACCCGAGAATGTGATGGGTAACTGAGAAAAAAAACTGATCAGTAGAATGAATAATCATGAGAACTTTAAAAACAGCTTCATGAATTTCCTCCATTCCTCACCTGATCTGGTGGTGTATCACCATGCACAACTGCAACAATAAAAAAGATCCATCAATCAGACATTACTGCGTGGACACAAAATCTTCATATGTAAATCAGAAAACATTGATTGAAGCAAGAATTAAATCAAGCTCATTTGTAGTCTTAATCGAGTTTTGTAAGTACATGGAGTAACATACATATCATATCGGCCGCCATATCTGCGTTGAAGTCCCTGTTGTCCCTTTTCAGTTTGTTTGGATTGTTCTTGATGTAACTTGTGAAGTAATGGTTAACACCTACGAAGTCAAATGAACCTTTGACTTGTTTGGATTCAAGGTTGCTGAAGGCTGGAATTCTTGTGCCTGCATTCTTCTTCACTATGTCAGGATAGTCTCCAAATACAAGGGGATTAACAAACCTGCAGCAACCATTGACAAAAGAGTGATCAATAACGTTTTTAACATTCAGGGGAGTTTCCGTTCGAGAAAAAACCTTTTTTTTTTCCGAGGATTTGAAAACATCTTTTTGGTTTTTCCTTAAAAACTGATTCTTTCTTCAAAACAAACTGGTTTTTTCTTCAAAATAAGTTCTTAAAACAACTTTTGGATTCTGTTAAGCAAACGAGTTTTGTGAAAAATGTAATGATTCTGAAACAGCAACCAAACAGAGGCTTCCATATGTGAACATACATTAATTCAAGATGCATAAATCACTTTGTTGTTTGCGACTCACCACCCAATCATAAAGTCTTTGGCTCGTTGCGTTGCTACAACATCCTCTGTTGCATTAGTGTAAGGGACAAACCAAAAAGCAAAGATATTTATTCCTATGAATCCTTTTTGCCTGCCCTGTAACATAACATCTCCCCAAACAATTATGGTCATTTTTTCCCTCATTGCCACCAAAGTTAAAGGAGAGGAATTTTGTTTCCTTTGAGAAATATAAAGAACAATAGCTATACTTATGTTCCAACAAAAATCTCTTGTAATACCTGGTACTTGTTCTTGTACAAACTTGCAGCCGATGCATGAGCCAGCAAGATATTATGGGCAGCAATGTATGGCTCAGATGAGGAGTTGCCTTTAGAACAATTCGTTATTCCAAACGGGGGAGAGCATCGCGTTGGGGGTGTAAATCCCACATCATAACCTCCCAAAACAAATACGTTGGCCTCATTAAAGGTAGTCCAATACGAAATCCTATTGCCAAATTGTCTGAAGCACACATCAGCATATGCTGTGAAATCTTTCCTGCACCCACAAATAGGCGATTTTCGTTACATCAAAAATTGCATAGGTTGTTCGAATAGCGTAAAGTGATAAAGAAGAGAATGCAAGTTCAGCACCATACACAACTTTTCGACTAATCCATCCTCCATATTCATCTTCAAGAGCCTGTGGTAGATCAGAGTGCACCAGTGTAACATGTGGTTGGATTCCTGTTTGATATTTACTGCAACATAGATCAGTGGGAGAGAAACAAAGCCGGAAAGAAGTGACATGGACTCTTCTATGCACTCGAAAGCACTATATCCGACGGATATGACAAGATTAAGGGTGTAGGACATGTCCAAGCCTATACCCAACATTTGGACACAAATCCCAGCATCTTAAGATTCAAGTTTAGGAGGCATGAGGTTTTGACAGACTACATCTAACATAGTGGGAGAGCTTAAAGAGTTTTGAGGTGTGAAATTACTTTTTTTTTTCTTAACAGAAAAATAGATGCTGTGTTATTTCCTCTATTAGTTAGAACATTCAAACGCTAAGCAAACATTAGCAAAAATGTTTACAAACAAATAAGGCTGACCATATCTGATTAGTTCATTGATGAAGTTGTTGTAGTATTCCAAACCCTTTGGGTTCACTGGTCCTCTTCCATCTGGTTAAGAAAATATGCACTAGCGTAATAAGCAAACCAGAATTTGCTGACTGCTTTTTCAGTTAAAATGAGACATAGTTAGGTGATCTTACTAGGGATAAGCCTTGACCATGCTATGGAGAATCTATAGGCCTCCAGTCCTGTTTCCACCATTAGTTGTATGTCTTCCTGCAATAGAATTTTTTTTTTTTTTTCCGGTCAAACAGAAATTCAGCAATAGATTTATTACCACTACATCAGAAAGAGAGAGAGAGAGAGAGAGCGCAATTCAAGCAATAATGCAAAAAAAAAACACCTTGTACTTGTGGTACCCATCGCATGCTATGTCTCCAGTGTCTCCATGCGCATTCCCTGAAGATTGAGTTGGAACGATTGTAGTTTTTCAAGAGAAATACTAAGAAATTGTAGACTTGTCTTAGCAAAATACTAGCAATTGTTGATCTTCCAATGAAACCGTTTCGATTAAAAGGATGCATGACAAACAGATTGAGATGGTGTATGGTAATGGTAGTGAAAGAACCTTGACAAAATAAAGAAGCCAAAGTTTCAGCGTACACTTTGCAAATCTTGATTTCTTTGACTACCGTAGAAATTCGATGCGAGAATGCATAGACAAGAGTGTTATTTTATATAATAAATCTTCTGTCTCTATCAGAAGGAAAGAAAGTAAGGAAAAGGACCCAACCATCATGAGCAAAGGTGTCCCAAATGCTTGGAGTCCTTCCATCTTCGAATGCCGCTCCCTCAACCTTTCATTTCCACAAACACAGACACTCAATCTCATTGAAATCTTCTTTTCTTTCTGCCATTCTATTGTACATTCAACTTTGACAACAGTGGATGTAGACATGTTCCGAGTGAGCAAGTAATTCAAAGGCGCCTTCTGGGCTTGGAGTCCCAAGGATATACCCGTGTAGGAGATAGGCATGCATTATAAATCAAAATATTGACTCTTACTCAAACATCAAATCAATTCAAGGCCATACTCGAAGAAATTCTGACCACTAGTTGGAATCGTTTTACATTACTAAGTTAACAGTAATTTTATTTCCTTTCCTTTTTGCTTTTTTTGTCGACAGTTTTGACTACAGATATGAGCCATAGTACAAGTTTATAAAACATTAAAACTGCTTGATTTTCAAGATCTACGTCAGAGCCAGGGGCTGCTCATGCTCGCAGTACATTGCAATGCTTGTCAACAGATTGTGGAAAGCATGCAGCTGGGCATGCCCACACGGCAAACATGCTTGGCTAACTGATTCTCATGCCTAATGCTAGCATGTGGCTAGTGATGTTATGTTGGCATTCCACAACAGATGCCAAAAATGTCCAGAATGGATATTGTACACAGCATGCAGAAAATTTCAACTTGGAGGAGCCATCTCACAAAACGAAAGACAAATCCATGAGGCCAATTTATATGGTTCCCCAAAGTGGCCAATACATATAGGTGAAGGCAAGACCGGTGTTGTCAAAATCTCACGATACGTTTAGAGGTAAAATCGATATGTTCCTCTAATCATACCTTATCATTAACAAAATCTTACCATACGCATACAATACGCTGTTGTATCTTATGACCAAGTAAGTTTAGACGTAAAACAGATACATAAGCATCTCTTACATTTAAGTAAATATTCTTTTGATACTCATACAACCATGTTATACTGTTGAAGACGTGAAATTTTGTATCATTGGAGTTTTCTTTTATGACTACTCTGTTTAACGAGAAAAACGATACACAATCGTGTATCCAGTTTTGACAACATTGGGCACGACTACTACTTCAAGACAGGCAGGCGGTTTGACGTCTTGCGAATGAAAAAGGGACGAAAATCAAATAAGGAAAGCATACATACCTGGTAGGCAGAGGTCCCAGAGCCGAAAACAAAGTCAGGCGGGAAGTCATGTCTGCTGAAATCCTCAGCACAGAAGACTAATACTGCCCCTGGGGCTGCTAAGTATATGATCAAAAGAGATACTACAGGGAAAGAGAGGAGAGACACCATATTGTCCTGTTTGGTTCAACTTCAAGCTCGCACTCCAGTAGCTATATATGGAATATTACCTATCCTTTGAAGAACCCATTCCTGCCTTGTCTGTTTTCATCCATTCATTTATTCTTACGAGGACAAAACCCGAACGGGTCTTTTGTGGTCTGATTCTTTACACGAGCCAAAGAACTAATCCTTGTCTTTAACTGTGAAAGAATATTTGTGACATTGGGCTCAAATATCTAGCTATTCACACAATATCTAGCTGGGGCTAAAAAATCTAGCTATTCAGAGTGGGCGTAGAGAACGAGCTTCAGTTGGTCTCAAATCTTGGTACTCCACCCACACTCAAGAATATAACTGATGGGTCCGACTTCGGCGCTCATTTCAAGCTGCTTTTGATTTGCCTAGGCCGAACAAGCAAAACATTCTTTTACTTCTTGGGTCTTTCTATTTACCGTATACGATAAACTAAAGAAAATGACAAAAACACACACTCCAATATGCTTTTTACACTTTTCAATACATTTTCACACTATATACATTTTTTTTTACATATTTCATTACACTTTTTCAACCTCAATGACGCCCCTTGTCTTTAACATTTTCCTTCTGATCCAAACAAAGCATCAAATCACTTGAAGAAGTTGTCTATGTAATCATACAAATGTT
>BPLS01021703.1:0-11294 GCA_019656275.1 Rhododendron kiyosumense | reverse complement strand
CTCTGTCTCTCTCTCTCTCTCTCTCTCTCTCTCTCTCTCTCTCTCTCTCTCTCAACCCTAGCCACCACAACTTCTCTTCTCCCTTCCCCTCTCCCTGTGTGTGGCGGCGGGAGAGGAAGACCATGGTACTATTCCGACTACATTTCTTTGCTTCTTTTTCTTTTTTGGTTTTTCAGATCAACGACTTGTCGTTGATCTAAAAGAGTTTTGTCTCTCGTTTTACGAGAGTTGTTAATTTCATCTTTGGACGAATTTTGTCAACAAATCGGGTTCTCTCAATCGAGATTGCTTCACAACGACATATGTGCTTCAGCGTTTTATCCCTACACGATGTCTTTAGCGGGACAACTCGCGACGGCTTGGCAGATCTGTAGTTCTTGAGAATTCATTGGTGCGTTCATCCATGTTTGGAGTGTATCTGATTGTCTGGGTATTTGGTGTCTTTTATCCTTAATTTTGCATTCCTTCTCGTTTGAAACTCCTAACTAGATGTTAAATAGTTTAAAAGTATCGCTGTTGCATCAGGTCACCCTTGGTTAGGATGAAAGACATCGATTGTCTTGTAATTTACTCATTTTGTATTTTTTAGACGATTATTTTAACTTTATCCAAGTTCTTTATAATGATTTCCGTTTTGTAAAGTGTCGCTAATGTTTATCTATCAATACACTCTTCTCACTTTTGAAAAAAATAAAAATCAGTCACTTCATGCAAACTTGTGGTAGGTGCCCCAAAGAGTCTAAAACTCTCCTCTTGGAATACAATAACCATTATAATATCCTCAAAATGTATTTTCAGGGACGTATTAGGGTTTTTAGATCCCAACCCTTTTTATTTGCTTTGGTTTTAAAATAGTCTTCTATAAATTATTTGTACCCAATCTTTTTAAAATAATTTTGACCCATATTAATTCAAACAAAAATACCATTGGCTATGAAAACTGTCTCTATAAGAACTCGTTATGAGAACTGACTATAAGAACTAGGCTATGTGAATTGAAAAATACACAGCTCACATAGTCTCATCACACACTACAATACACCGTTTATATAGTCTCACCACGCACTGCAATACACAGTTCACATAGCTCCAATGCACATAGTTCACATAATCGAAAATACATAGTTTGCATAACCTCACCACACACTAAAAATACACAATTCACATAGGTCCTACACGCAATTCACATAGACCCAAGATACACAATTCGCATAGACCCAATATACATGATTCGCATAGTTCTTATAGTTCACATAGAAAAATATCCCAATTCTCTCTTGCCAACAATACAAAAAGGAATCAGTGACTCACCTTTGTCTTTCACTGTTTGCTTCATATCCATCCCAAACCCCACCAATTCATTCATCTTATTTTTTTCCCATCTTTCTTCTCTTTCCTAAATTGAAGGTCAAAACCAAAACGCACAGCATCCACATATTATTTGAAGAGACTTTTCACCTTAAAATTATATACTGATTCACCTTAAAATTCACAAAGACTTTTCATGCCAACAGAGGGATTTATATGCAGCACCTTAAAATTATATACTGATTCACCTTAAAATTCACAAAGACTTTTCATGCCAAGAGAGGGATTTATATGCAGATTTGTTGAAAACCCTCGAACAGACTTGATCGGCTAGGAGTGGGTCTTGACATCTAGCAGATATGCTCGGATTATGGATCATAAGTTCTTGGGAAGAACTTCTTGGACTCGATGTCGGGCCACGAATCAGAAATGGCGGTGTACATGTCCAGTAGTCGGAACACTTCTCCAGCCATCTCTACTTCTTTCCTATCTGAGGACGTCTTTGGACTGAACCGGTGATTCAGGGTCGTCGGAGGGCGGGGCGAATTCAAGTTGGCAGAAGCGCTCGATGGTGCCGTCTTTGTGGACTCGGAAGAAGGGGAAAGCTGTGGGTTATTTCAGTTGGGGCGAATTCGAGATTTTCTTCGTCTAGGTTCAGGAATAATATTCAGAATTGGGATCAAATCGAACCTAAAAACTAGGGGCTGCCTATAATTTTATATATATCCTTTTGTTTCAAGTATCTTAATTAGGATTGTATATGTGAGCAGTATGCTGCGTAAACAGATTAATGAGCTCATATCCAAGCATAAATGCGTCTAAGACTATCTGATGCATGTGATCCCTCATTATTTTGTGACATTCAAGTTACATGGCCCCTCATTATTTTGTGTAGTTCAAGTTCATCAGATGATTCTGAATATATTTGTGTTCAAATATGTACTTACAAATCTGTGAGACTAGCTCTCTTAATATAAACAAATTTTCATATCGTGAAAATTGTAAAGTTTGCGACACAACTAACATTTTTCGGATTATAATCCAAAGAGGTTATTTCGATAATTGAGACCTGAGACTTAGGAGGTTGCTCGTTCCAAAGATTTCAACTTTGAAACAGCTCAGGCACTATAAACTCTTTTGGACTAGCCCATGGGATTGGTCTGCTTTTGAATTAGTCAGACATGTCGGCCGGGCACATGGGCCATGAAAAAACTTTTCCAGCAAAAATATAGGAAAATGACGGCTAATGACGTGTTTTGATAATTAATACCCACCAAAAACATGCTGAGAATATTTGTTAGTGCTAAAAATGTCATTAGCATATATTAATTATCAAAATACGTCATATGCCTTCATTTTCCCATTAAATATATGTGTGCATATCGTAGGTCTTGTATCAATGTTATTTTCTACTACATCACAATCAGCATTCTTGCTTTTAAATGACCTCGTTCACTTAAATAATCACATTCACTTAAATTTTTGAAGTCGCCACTGCTTGCACTTACAGTCACCTAGCAAGAGAGCTATCTGCTAACAACTTGAACTTATCAACATACAAAAAAGCTTGGGGTACCGAAAATGTACAACGACATATGGGGTCCACTTTCGGATCCCATACTAAAAATTCAAAGCATTCATTAAATCTAAAATAGTAATTTTTTGAGAGACCATGCAAAAATCAGCTCAATTAGATATGTGAAAGTAATTAATCCAATCTTTCAATTTCTCATTAAGACTTCAGGATCTTGAATTTTTAATAAAAACTTGAAGTTTAGACCAACAACTTACACGTATCTAATTGTAGAGCTGGACAATGGACACGAAACACGATAACATGATACGAACCAAACACAAAATTAGCGGATTAGGGTTAATCAAATCTGACACGAAACATGAAAATGACACGACTCAAGAACACAAATTCTAAATGGGTCGGGTTCGGATTGAATACGCGAGACAGAAAAATGACACGACCAACACGATTACTTATCCGTGTCATTCATTAACACGACATGACCTAGACACGAACACACACACACACACACACACACACACACATATATATATATATATGTAGAAATAAGGGAAAAAATAAAAAAGGGGCTGGACTGGACCAAGAATCGAACCCATGTCCCTGGCTCCTTTTATAGTATTCCTACACAAATAAACCATTATTCCATATATTGACTTGTGCTATGGATTTGAAAAATTAGTATAAAGTATATAGTAGACTTAGGCAACGGACACGAAACATGATAACACGACACGAACCGAACAAGAAGTTAGTGGGTTAGGGTTGACCATTTTTGACACGAAACACGAAAATGACACGACTCGAAAATACGAATTCTAAATGGGTCGGATTCGGATTAGGTGGTTTGTGATATGAACCCGGCTGATCCGACACAAACATGACCCAACACAACTTATTACCCAGGTCTATCTAATTGAGCTAAGTTTTTGCAAGACCAGTTGAAAAAATTATTTTGAAATTAATAGTCGGACTCTCAATCACATGCTTCACATGACAGATAGTCAGATACTACTGGATAAACATAGGCTTGCCCAATGTGCTTGAGTGAACTCAAGGACGGTACTGTTGTGTGTCCATTTTATAATATTGAAATTCATGACTGACTATGTAACGACCTGGATTTTCGACCCAATTTTTTTTAATATAAATTTATATTATTAAATTCTTAATTCAATAATTAATTAAATTGGATAATTAAAATATATTATTACGTGTACAATTGATATTATTTACATTATTGTATAAGATATATATTTATACTTTAGATCTATAAGAAATCAGGGATTCATATTCATCTCTTATCTTTCCTATCTAAACCCTAACTAGAACTCTATTCAAACCAAGTCTCCACTTCCCTATCAAATTCTATCACTTTCATCTTTATCCTTCAAACTACACTTGTTCACATACATTCTCACCTTATACATAAACGCGTCCACATACATTCCCACCCTACACATACACAAGTCCACATACATTAGAATAAAAGAAAACCCAACCAAATGTGGCACTTATCCCATATCCTTCTTATCATTATCAGTATCTCTTTCCTTCCCCATTCCACTACTTCCACGCTTATCCTCTCACCTTCTCACTATATTATTTTCTCTCATTATACATACCCACATAAATCTGATAATTGAACACCAGTATATTATTTCACTCCCAATTCTATTGTTGAGTCTAGAATAGAGAGAGAGAGAGAGAGAGAGAGACAGACAGATTTTTACATAACACCACCCCGTACATCATATTCAGGTTTCCAATCAATTACTATATCACCAAGCATCCACAAACCGCCTTCCAATCATTCGAGTCAGCCCCGAGTCCTCCGCCGCTACCGCCGTCTTTTTCATTTTACCGAAATCGTCCGCAAACTAGCATCCGCTTTTTCGCCCGGATTTTAGGTAGATTAATCTCTATCCTATTCTCTCCTAAGTATATTTAATCCATGTATATTGATTTAATGGGTTCTTATGAAGGAAATCATACCCGTGCGTCGAAACCATGAAATCTGAAAATCCTCTATTTTTCGATGAGTTACTGTTCATGAACGTTAGAACTTTTAAAAATTTATACTAATATTACACTATACCCTTTCATGTTGCACTTATGTACGAATATGATCTTGCTCATCATCATCATCATCATCATTATTATTATTATTATTTTCTTCATTTCGTTTTATGCTACTAGTGGGTTAACTCGTATTGTATAGAATTATGAGTCAAACATATTACATAATTATTTGCTCTCTGCTAAGACTAACGTTTACAGTAGTTGGGAATAGCTATACTTGTTGTAGGTAAAGTAATGGATATACTTTAATAATTATGTAAAGTGATAAAATAAGAGTTAGATTTTATGTATAATAAAATAAAAGAAAAGGGTATATTTTTAAAAAGAAACGAAAGATTTACACTAACATAACATCAGGAGGACCATTGTATTTTTATACGATAATCGGTTATATATATATATATTTTTAAGAGTATCAATTGAATATTAGAGTTTTATAAATGTAAATTAATTAATTGCACCTTTAGATTTTGATACTGTAGGTTGCCGTAATAGATCAACTTTATGATTCAATAATTGTACTTTAGTTCTTAAGAAATTATCCCACTACGTTATTAAAGCTAAGCCTACGAAATTGTTAATGACCCCTTTGAAATTAATAAAAACTCTAATTAATTTACTTGTTCAACGAATTTTAAGGGCATCGGCTCAATCATAAAATATTATGTGTTTACTTACTCACACAATATTATTTGATATGTACTTTTATCTCATTGAAATGTATCATGCTATGAATTGAGCAGTTATTGATTGTATCATGTTCGACGTGCTAGAATGGACTTAGATTCACTGGGGTGGTTACGAGTAGAGAATCATGTAGACGATGTTAAGTAAATGGAAGATGGTAAAGTGTTGAAAGTGTGAGTATTGTGTGGATTGTGAATTGAGCCATGGCGATGGCAAGGTGTTTACATCCTGAAAAGTGCCACCCAATGAAAAAATTCCACGTGGCCCCGAACGGTACGGTAGTCTGTCCCAGTCGAGTACCAATTACAGAGGATAGCGAGAGTTAAGGGAGACACTGTTTTTATGACAAACGGTGTCGTTTTAAAGTGAACCGGTGTCGTTTGAGTAGTAATTAAACGCTGGTTTGGGAGGTTATTGGATCTAATCGTTGATTTAGACTTTACGATCATCGAACGGTGTCCTCACTGCCCTATTTTATAACTGAAAACAGATGCAATTGCAGGGAATCATTTGGGAAGCCAGACGTGTTGCATTGATTCACGTTGCTTGAAAATAGGAATCACGATCCAGGGAGTGGCCATGAACACCACGATCGAAGCAAGCAGGGGAAGAAGGAATTCTGGAAATATCAACGTAACCGTTCGAAAGCCCCCTCAACCGTTTTATGTGGCCAACGTGGGTATCAATCGAAGACGTGGAGATCGAAGGCAGACCCCGTGTCTATAAATAAAGAAGTAAAGTGAAGAGAGAAGCCCCCACAAAAAATTCATATCATCTGACAACTCATACAAAATGATTGCTTAGAGATCTATCTTAGATTAGTTTTAGTTTAAAGTAGGATCTTTTTGTAAGTTGAAGGCTTATTTGCATGTAAGATTGCTTTCGATTAAATTCAAGTTCTCTTATTTTCTTGTAAGTTCTTTTCTTACCAAAGAATAGTCGTTTGTAAGTCCACTTTTGATTAAATTCAGTGTGCTTATTTTACTGGATTGTTCTTAGAAGAGTCTTAAGAGTGTTTGTATACAAATTTACCTTTGATTAAATTCAGGTTTGTTTGTGTTCAATCATCTTTTCTGATTCGAAGCGCGTCAATCTTTTATTTGGTTGATACCTTAAGGAAAAATCCTCTTAGTTGAGGTAATCGAACGGATAACACAATTGCCTGATTGAGATTAGTTATTTCAAATCAATTTGAAAAGAGTAATTTCATCTGTGAAGTTATTTCTTTTCTGGCACGCCCGCACACAATCATTTGCCATTTGATTGAGCTAATTCAGCCCAAACAATTTTTGGCACGCCCGGTCACAATCATTTGCCATTTGATTGAGCTAATTCAGCCCAAACACAAGGGTAACCTATGGGGCCCTGTGTTGAAATGGGTTACCTGCGGGGCCCAGTGATGATATTTTGGTGACCCTAACGTATGATACGCCATGGGCAGTTCCAAAGGGTAATCGTGCCTTGCAAGGCCAGCAAGGGGGATTGTCTCATGACACGGTCATAGTTAGTGGCTTAGGAATGGTGGCGACCCTAATGTATGGTACGCCATGGGAAGTTCCAAAGGGTAATCGTACCCTCTGTTATGGTCCTAAATGAATTCATACGAGGTACATAACTTAGGTGAATTCATTTAGAACCCCGTGTGCAGGACAAGCAAGGGGGGGATTTTCCATGACACGATCATAGTTAGTGGATGTGGGAGGAAAGGATTTCGTGGAGACGATCCTTAGATTTCATTTAAGATGATGGATAGTAAAGAAAAGACGATGTGTTATTATTCTGTATTTTCTGTGTATCATGAATTATTATATTGTTGGAATGCTAATTGTAGAGGAAGGGGTTGGTAGGGTTGAGATTATTCTACTAGGTGAATTATCACTCACGGATACGTTTGTATTCTGGCAAATCGTTTGCTTCGGCGTTTAATTTGCCAGAATGTGCAGGATTCTACAGTGGAGCAGTTGATACAGGTGGGATCCCTAGAACGAAGTCTGGGCCAACGTTGCTTGGAATTCGTGTCAGAACTAGAGTCGCTCTGGAGTTACTTTTGTTAAATAAATATACATAGAATTTCTTTGTATTATTTTGAAATTGTAATTTTTGTACAAGGATAAATGGGGGCCTAGAAGTTTGTAAAATTCAGCTTATTTTAAGAATAATGCGCCCGAAATTCCTTGGAAAATCGGGGCGTTACAGACTAACCTTTTCGCGAGACCTCTTTTGGTTTAATAATGGTGGAAGATTATATTTTTGTGTTTATCCAAAAAAAATTCACCTTTAGTAGTTTTGCCTTAATTTTTAATGAATTTTTGGTTAGTGTCGACAAGAGAAATTTAAGAAGTAAAATCTTATAATCAAAATCTTAAAATTAAGGATTCACTAAAAATAAAACTAATCCAAAAGAAACAATTTTTTGAGGGCGATGATTTTCACACTCCATTTTTGATATATGCACTCCATTTCTTATCTTTTGTCAAACTTTGATATGAAATATTTATACTAAAGACAAAAAAAAAAGAAAAGAGTGCATGCATCAAAATAGTGAGTGTGGAAATCATTTTTCTAATTTTTTATTTATTTGATTTTTCTAGTTTGGTTCTTTTGTTTACTTTTCTAATTCTTCTTATCGAGACAAATCAACAATGCACACAAAAATCAACACAAAACCACGAAAAAACGATAGAAATTCAAATAAAATAGCCTTGCAAACTTAGAAAAATTATCAAGCCTGGTCAGCCCTAAGCATCAATTAAAAAAACTTTACTCAATTTGACTCAAACTTTTATGTTTTGGGTGGAAGCCACCATGCAGTATAAATTTGTTATTATTAATATTTGGGTTTCTTCCAAGTTGGTCCTTTTTTGTCTCCATTCAGTTGATATCAAATTGTCACGTTCTTAATTTTTGAACATAAAAAATAGCTTTTCCATATGTAAAACATCATCTTATCCGTACTAACATACTTATGAACGTCACGCCAATGTCATCTCATAGACAAACCTTCTTTCAAACCGATATCCACGTTTACATTTCACAAATTACATAATAGTTAGGAGAGAGAAAATATTAAATAGCGATACATTTGTCTTAAGACAAAGATATGACATTTAAGTTACAATTTCCTTTCAAAACATAATTAGACAAGGTGGCAAAGATACTCTTTTAACATAAAGTTTCAACGACATCCGGCAATGCACCCCAGTACCCATGTTATACACCTTGACTGAGACTTGAAAATGGATGGGTTGAGCTACACTAGCTCAGTAGAAAAATCGGTACCAAAGAAACATAAATAAATTTTTTTTTTAAAAAGGCAACGATTTTCCAAATGCAAGTAGAAAATGCAGCACTATCCTTATTTTAGACTACTCAAAGTTCTCTTTCACATACACACCAACACACACATCAACTGTTTTCTCATCTTAGGTTATCTTTTATAGAATTGCAATCGTCGAGTTTCCAATGGAAGTCTGAAGTGCCAATACCAGAGTAAACCATCCTCAATTCATTGCACCTCACCGTACCGAATATTCATTATGTCCCCAAATACACAGTCTCAACATTTATCGTAAAAGCAACGAGTAGAACACCACAAGGATAGCCACAAGTAGTCGAAATGGAAATACACTCCATAACTCTAGCATACCAAAGGATGCATCAACCGCGCACAAATAGGAACTCTATGAACAAGGCTTATGACTATGAAATCAAAACGAATTAATAGTATATCAAACATGCATTTGAACTCCATCCCACGTACGCTATTCTTTCTAATTCCAAAGTATCCACTTCTGTATCACATTTGTCACGTTTCCCTTTCAGTCTTAATATATCTTGTGAATTTCCTAGCGACATTCCGGACAATTAGAATTCCATACATCCTTTTCACATTCCAGGCAATTAGAATTCTGTACATCTTTTCACATTTCGGAAGATTAGGACCCCGTAGCCCTTTTAACATGCATTCTGGACAATTAGGACCCTGTAGCCCCTACCTAGCACCCCACCCGCTCGTTGGGTTTAGTACGTGTCCACCATTTGTGTTAATGTCAACGTATCAGATAATGGTCATTCTCCAATTATTCATTTAAATTACTCATTGAATCTCCACATATCAAATAGTTATTTTAGAAGTTCAATCTCTTATAATTTTGAGAAATTATCCAATGTTAAGAAAACTGTATTTTACACACTTGTTCCCATTTCCACACTAGACTTATCATAATAAGAAAATATCATATCATGCTGTCACAATACCAAGTGTGCCCAAATATTCAAGCTCAAGTAAAGTCATCAAAACTGTCCAATAAAAATGAATCAGTAGTTTCGTCATCAAGAAGCTTACACACCCATGTCAATATTTCAAGTCTCAGACCATCCTCAACCGTATTATCTATCCCATCTCTTTTTGCTCATTTATCATTCCAGTCCTAATCCATTTCAGACCATTGGTATACAACTCTAAGTTCAGGGGAAAACAATACCTACGCTATACATTCCTCACTTCCTCGATAAGTATTTGTTACCCTACGTATACCCATACTTCTAAGTTCTTAAACAACCATCTTCCTTAAATCATTCTCATTTTTTGTTAAGTTCATTATTCACTTCAGCTTGGATATTTTTAAAGGCTCAATCCCATGAATATAATTAAGGGAGTCCAATCCCAAGAGAACCATTCATTTTACAACACATACTCTTATCTCATCACTAAAAACACTTCCTCAATCAATTCATCGATATACCAAGCAATCATCTACATACTCATTATCACAAAGCAATGTTGAAACAATCCATTATAAACGAACCATGGTATTGAAATTTTCACGACTAAAATCGCGATGAAAAAAAAAAAGGGTACAGCTTACTCAAAGGCTGAAGCCAATACAAATGAAATAGCGATGTTGCCAATGATCTCACATGTGTTCCCGGATTGTTAAAACAATACCGGATGTTACCAGTAACATCTTGTGTATTTTCTAAAAAAAATTCCAGCAAGCGGGGGTGTCGTTGGGTATCAATACCCAAGCAATCACGGTCCAGAGAGAAGACGGGTATCGATACCTACTAGTTTTCTGCGCGCGATTCCTAGATTTTGCAGATTTCGACAAGGGACGATCAAACACCAAAAACTACACCCAATCAACACATAAACATATAAAGAGAGAGGAGAGATCCCTGCCTCAAGGGTTTTGAACAAAACCCAAAAACCCAAGCAAAGCCCTAATTCTCCAAGCTTGAAATCGGCCAAGCGCGCCTCCTCCAACTTATTCCACGCGATCTACAAGCCCAACCCACTTGGCCACGATGTAATATGCTTGTGTTTTAGGAATTTGATCTCTTTGAAGAGACCCTTGAGTGAGAATCAGATGGTGAGAGCCGAGTATGAGAAAGAAAAGGAAAAGGGGTCTCCTGCCTCGGAAGTTGATAGACCCGGTTCCAGAAACTTTCTTATTAAATAAAATAAGGAGCTTATTTCATATTTTTAAATTTAAAAATAAAGTAAATAAAAAATAAAATTTTAATTTTTTTTGTATCGTATAAAAGATCTCATCGAGATCTTTCAAACAAGATTCATATTGCATATTTTTAAATATCAATAAATTCATAATTTTTAAATTTGAAATTACCTTCTTAAAAATAAGGACTTTTTTTCGTGTGCGGAACAGGCTATACACGTTTA
>BPLS01021696.1:0-37287 GCA_019656275.1 Rhododendron kiyosumense | reverse complement strand
TTTCAATGAGAAACAATTGATTCCAACACCAAATACACAATTTAACAGTTTATTCAACAAAATCATTTTCAGGAGATGATACACTTAAAACTCTTTATTTCGAAGACGATAAAAAAAAAAAAAAAACCCTGATTCCGAAGTAGTAAACAGTTCAGTTTCATCTATTTCTACTGGTAGTTAGGTAGTACTTGATAAGTGTCATTTCTTTTTATCTTTCGAAATTTTAGTTATGGAGTTCACATTCGTCGTCGGATAATGCCAGGCGTAGGGCCGACTCTGAATCGAGGTGAATAAGATGGTGGATTTAAGCTCCCGAATTTTGAATCAAAATTAGGATCCAAAATAGGTATAGCCAAATATGTATTATATATTTAATCTAGTACTTATATACTCCCTCCGTTCCTATTTAATTGTCCACTACGGTTTTGCGTGCATTTTTAATGGCTTATATCTCTCGACGTATATTATGTTTTATGTTTTTGAAATCTTTGTCTTATAGAAAAAATTGAGATCTATCAAACAAGATATATATTGCATATTTTTAGCAATATACATTAAGAGATATAAGCCGTTGAAAATATACGCAAAACTGTAGTAGACAATTAAATAGGAACGAATGGAGTAACAAATAAGCTAGATAGCCTGGTGGAAAAAGTTCAATTCCTCTTCCAAGAAGTACATGGTTCAAGACTTCAAGTCTTCGGGGCCTCTTTTTTTTTTATCCATATGAATATTTTTTTCTTTTCATAAGTTCGTCTTAGGCTCCGATAATCTCAAAACCATCCCTGGCCAGACGAACCGACAAAAGGGAGTAGTTAAGATGTCCTATTTCCTTGCGATTAACACACGCGTACGGTGCCGAAAGACAGTTAATGTGGGGTACTTGCACGTTCGATCCATCTTTTTCTCCTTTTTAATACTTAGAGTAGGAGTAAATTAAATACAGTTAGCAATGGTGATCAAGTAGTGGTGGTGGGCTCTCACGCCCAGAAAGACAGCTTTGATTGACGAAACATAGACAGCAGTATTGGGTCCTATGCTTGAAATTTCTCACCAACGGTCGGTATAGAGAGAAAAGTCGGGGTTTTTTGTCTAAATAAGTTAATTGATTTATTTTTTTGTTTTTATTAAAGGTTTTTTTGCTTTTGATAGATTTTTGTTAATTTTTTGTGAATTATTACTTTTTCATGATGAGAGAAATTTAAAAAATTTAAAATTATGATCGAAACTTAATTTTTTTTTTGAATAAAGACGAAAAAAATTGACTTATTAGCTTATTTTTTTCTTTATTTAAAAAAATCAGATTTTTATCATAATTTTTTTTACTTTTTAAATTCTTCTTGTCTTAAATAAGCAATAATCTACAAAAAGTTGACAAAAAATTAACAAATACGGAAAAAATTTGAATAAAAACAAAAAATAAGTCAGTTATTGGCTTATTTAGCCAAACAATCTCAAAGTTCAATACGTAACGTAAACAATCATTCTACCACCACATCTAAACACGCACCCATATTCATAATAAATTTGTGTAAATATTTGTGGTTGTAAAATAATTGAATTAAAAAAGAATGCAATGATTATAATGGAAATAAGAAATCATTATTTATGTACAAAGCTAAGGAAGGATCGACTCCGGCCTTGACCTTGGTCTTTATTTAGAGTCCTGCTATAGGTACTAACGCCTTCGGTAGGGAAATCGTATCGACGGCCGCGTCGAGCTGTCTCTGGATACCGGATGGTCAATTCGAGCAGTTTAAAAGCTCTAAAAAAAATGATGGGCCCAACGCAGGAATCAACGACATTTAGGGTGCTTAATTTAAATACCATATTTTTGTGTACATATGTTAGATGACTCGACGCGGCCGTCAGCACGATTTCTCTACGGAAGGCGTCGGTGCCTATGGTTTTTTCGCTTTATTTTGTGGTATTCTTTAGCTAATCATACATGCCCATTCTCATATCGACGACCTTAATTACAAATGGAAGGTGACGTCATGTTGGGGCTCATATTGATGACCTCTTTGACAAATGGACGGTGACGTACATTGTGGGGTTCATATTGTTGACCTCAATGACATCTTCGTAGAAATATTATGGTCGAAATTAATAAAAAATTCTAACAATTAATGTCGACCTGTTTGTCCTTGCAACAGAAGTTGGATTAATAAAATGAATTCGACACTTGCTCTATCAGCTTGAACCCATGACCTTACGTACCTCAAGACTGAAACCCAAAAGGATAGACCATGAGCCTAAAGCCTAGGGTCAATCTATGCCAATTTTGAAATTGATCAGTGTAACTTCAGCTTTTGATTAATCAACCAAAATAATTCAAAAAATTATTAAAATATGATTTTTATAAAATATTTAGATATTGATTTTTGAGAAGCTCTACGAAGATCCTTCTTGATTTTTATATGTTACTTAATAATTATTTCTTTTTCTTTTTTTCCTTAGGGCAGTGGAAGATTACATGTTTTTAATTAATTTTTATTAAACAGGACATGATAAATAGAATCATATATAATGTTAGGAATGCCTTTTATTCCTTAGTCCCACATTGGTTAATTATGTTGTTCCCGTTTTTGTAGCCTATTATAAATAGGGCTTTTGGGGAACTTCTAAAGTATCTTTTTGGGCTTTCATATTTGTGGCCTTTCTAGAGTTACGGATTACAGCCGGCTCTTGTATTTCTTCTTCACGTTGGTTAGTGAATCCTCTCTCTCCTCGCCCGTGGACGTACCCATCTTGGGGAACCACGTATATCTTGTGTCTTTGTGATTTCTTGTTTAGTTTTCAATTTCTCGTTCTTAGCTTGCATTCATAGCGTTCGTTACAACAAATGGTATCAGAGCCGTTGGTTGACGATCTATGGGAAGACTCTCAGCGCACCATTGAATGGGTTTGCACAGAAGACACTCGTGGAGCAGTATAAAGTCCAAAAAGGTGACTCTTGATGAAGCAAGGTGGCTCGATGTTGGAGTGCTGTATTGGATGGCTCATTGTCGATGGAGTTGACTCGTCGGGGAGCATGGTGCTGATGAATGAGCACATTGGCTCTCAATGGAGTTCTCGTCGGGGAGCATGGTGCCAGTGACTAGGCACGTTGGCTCTCAATTGAGATGACTCTGAATCGATTGAGTGGGTGCAAAATAAGCCCAGTTCGGGAGATAGGGTTGAGAGTATTAGATCAGAATTAAGGGGGAGCTTGGATGCAGAGAGAGGTTAAGGCCCAATGTTCGGTTCACACATGAGGGGGAGATTTGTTAGAACATGTGTGAACGTTGAGTCCCACATCGGATAAACAGAAAAAGAGTTGGACCTTAATATACAATTGGATGGCTCACCATTTACAAGGTTTAGCCTTTTAAGTGGATATGAGTCATTCAATGTATATTGGGCCCAAATAATGTGGTGGACTCTTTGCGGTTACTCCCACACAAATTAGGTCCTGAGCACGCAGTGGCGGGTCGATGCATCAGACGAACTCCCAACAAATGGTATCAGAGCCTGAGGTTGAAAAATCTAGGGTTTCGTTTCCGATTGTGGCTATGGCGGCTAAATTTGAGATTGCGAAGTTTGATGGGCAGAGCAGCAGTTTCAGTCTTTGGAGAGTAAAGATGAAGGCTCTGTTAACCCAACAAGGATTGCACAAAGCTTTGTTAGGCAAGACTAGTTCTGGAATCAAAGAGGAAGATTGGGATGATACGGATGCCAAAGCTTTGAGTTCTATTCAGTTGAGTCTGGCAGATGACGTTCTTCGCGAGGTGGAAGAAGAAACTTCAGCAGCAGGAATTTGGCTGAAGTTAGAAGGCATATATATGACGAAGTCGCTCACCAACAGGTTATATCTTAAACAACGTCTTTATACGTTTCGTATGCGAGAAGGTATACCTGTTAAAGATCATTTAGACGAGTTCAATCGCATTATTATGGATCTGAAAAATATTGATAGTAAAATTGAGGATGAGGACCAAGCCCTAATTTTGCTATGTTCTTTACCACTTTCGTATGAGCACTTTGTTACAACCCTATTGTATGGCAAAGACACGATATCCATGGAGGATGTTAAGGCCAGCCTATATTCGAAAGAATTGAGGAAAAAAGTGTCAGGTGAGGGTGATGCACATGCGGAGGGTTTGTTTGTTAGGGGAAGAACAACAGAAAGGGTGGAGTCGAGTAATAGGGGAAGATCCAAGTCATCAGGTAAGAAGAAGAGAAAGTGCAATTATTGCAAGAAACCCGGGCACTGGAAAAGTGACTGTTTAAAGCTCAAGGAGAAGGAAAAAGAAGACCAGAAAGGGGGTAAAGTAATTGCTGGAATTGCTGAAAGTTCAGATGAGTCAGATAATGTGTTATCAGTTACAGAGGGCGATTCTCGCTCTAATACCGAGTGGGTTCTAGATTCTGGATGTTCATACCACATGTGTCCGCATAGAGAGTGGTTTTCTACTTATGAGGCGGTCAATGGTGGTACAGTTTTGATGGGCAACAACATGGCCTGTAAAACTGTTGGTTCAGGAACGATTCAGCTTAGGATGCATGACGGTATTGTTAGGACTTTATCTGAGGTTCGACATGTTTCGGATTTGAAGAAAAATCTTATATCCCTGGGTGCTCTTGATTCTCATGGTTGCAAATTTCTCGGTGAAGGTGGAGTTTTGAAAGTCTCTAAGGGTGCATTAGTACTGATGAAGGGTCAGAAGCGTGGTAACCTTTATACACTCCAGGGCAGTACAGTTTTAGGTGTTGCAGCAACGGTTGCTTCATCAAAGGTTTTAGATTCAGACTTGACTCGTTTGTGGCATATGCGCCTTGGGCATATGAGCGAGAGGGGGATGACAGTTTTGAGCAAACAGGGTTTGCTATGTGGCCAGAAAACTGAGAAGCTGGATTTCTGTGAGCATTGTGTTTACGGCAAGCAGTGCAGGGTAAAATTCAGTACAGCTGTTCATCGCACCAAAGGCACGGTGGATTATTTTCACTCGGATCTTTGGGGTCCCGCAGAGGTAACTTCTAAAGGTGGTTTTCGATATTTTATGAGTATTATCGATGATTTCTCTCGTAAGGTTTGGGTGTATATGTTGAAACATAAGAGTGACGCCTTTAATACATTCAAACAGTTTAAAACTTTGATTGAGAATCAGACTGGTAAGAAAATAAAACGTTTGAGAACTGATAATGGTATGGAGTTTTGTCTTGGCGAGTTTGATAGGTTCTGCAGTGATGAGGGCATTGTGAGGCATCACACAGTGAGAAAAACCCCTCAGCAGAATGGTGTGGCTGAACGAATGAACAGGACTCTTTTGGAGAAGGCACGTTGTATGTTGTCCAATTCCGGATTGGGCAAAGAATTTTGGGCTGAAGCCGTTTCCACGACATGCTATTTGGTGAACAGGTCTCCGTCGACTGCTATTGAGTGTAAGACTCCTTTTGAGGTATGGTCAGGTCATCCAGCTGATTATTCTGTGTTGCGTGTTTTTGGGTGTCCAGCTTACGCTCATGTGAATGAGGGTAAATTGGAGCCACGGGCCAAGAAGTGTATTTTCTTGGGTTATGCAGCAGGTGTCAAAGGGTACAGGTTATGGTGCTCTGATGATTTGAAGTTTTTGATCAGTAGGGATGTGACTTTTGATGAAAATTATCTGATTAAGGGGTCTAAGCAGGTTGATGTTACAGTTCAGGAACAGAGTGTTCCAAAGCAGGTGGAGTTTTTGAGTGGATCTTCCGACTCAGGGAAGAAGCACATTGAGAAGCCAATTGAAGAGGAGTTCAAGAGTTCAGACATAGAGGTTGATGCGTTAGTTGAGCAACCACGCACTATTGCTAAAGATAGGCCAAGGAGGGAGATTCGGCCTCCTGAAAGGTATTCGGCTTATTCTGAGATGGTGGCCTATGCTTTATCAGCTGCTGAGACAGTTGAGTATGAGGAGCCTTCCAGCTATACAGAAGCTGTTTCGAGCACTGAGTCTGCACAGTGGTTTGTTGCTATGAATGAGGAGATTGAGTCTCTTCAGAAGAATCAGACATGTGAGTTAGTAGAACCGTTGAAAGGGAAGAGGATTGTTGGGTGCAAGTGGGTCTTCAAGCGCAAACCAGGTATTCCAGGGGTAGAAGATGCTCGGTTCAAAGCTCGGCTAGTAGTGAAAGGATACAGCCAGAAGGAGGGTGTTGATTACAATGAGGTATTTTCACCAGTTGTAAAACATAGTTCCATTCGCACTTTACTTGCTATTGTTGCATGTTATGATCTTGAGTTAGAGCAACTTGATGTCAAAACTGCATTTTTGCATGGCGAGCTTGAAGAACAGATTTATATGCGTCAGCCTGAGGGATTTGTTGTTTCTGATAAGGAGGATCACGTTTGTTTACTTCGTAAGTCTTTGTATGGCCTCAAACAATCCCCTAGGCAGTGGTATAAGCGGTTTGATACTTTTATGATAAGCCAGTCATATTCTAGGAGTGAGTATGACAGTTGTGTGTATTTTCGAAAACTTCCAGATGGTTCATTTGTTTATCTACTGTTGTATGTTGATGATATGCTTATTGCTGCCAAGAGTGTATCAGAAATCAACAGGTTGAAACAACAGTTAGGTGGTGAATTTGAGATGAAAGATTTGGGTGTGGCAAAACGTATTTTGGGTATGGAGATTTGCAGAGATCGAGAAGCTGGCAAATTATTTTTGAATCAGAAGTCTTATGTTCTAAAAGTGCTTGAGCGCTTTGCCATGCAGAACTCGAAGCCAGTCAGTACCCCTTTGGCAGCACACTTTCGACTTTCAGCTGAGTTGTCACCACAGTCGAAGGATGAGGAGAAGTATATGTCTCAGGTTCCATATTCATGCGCAGTTGGGAGCCTTATGTATGCTATGGTATGTACTCGTCCTGATATTTCACATGCAGTTAGTGTCGTTAGTCGTTATATGGGGCGTCCAGGAAAGGCACATTGGGAGGCTGTGAAATGGATACTACGGTATTTGTGCGGAATTGCAGGTGTTGGTTTATTATTTGGGGTTGCCAATTCTGGTGATCATGCTGTTGGTTATGTTGATTCGGATTTTGCCGGTGACCACGATAAGAGGAGGTCTCTGACAGGTTATGTTTTTACTCTGTCCGGAAGTGCCATTAGTTGGAAAGCTACTTTACAGGCTACAGTCGCGCTGTCTACAACAGAAGCGGAGTATATGGCCATTGCTGAAGCTGTGAAGGAGGCATTGTGGATGAGAGGTTTGCTTTGTGAGCTTGGTCTTGCACAGGGCGTGAGTTCAGTATTTTGTGATTCGCAGAGTGCTATACATTTGACTAAAAATCTTATGTATCATGAGAGAACCAAACATATCGATGTCAGGTATCACTTCGTTCGGGATATCATCTCACAGAAGCAAGTTGAGGTGAAGAAAGTGGGTACGGCAGATAACCCAGCAGATATGTTGACTAAACCAGTTCCGGTTGCCAAGTTCAAGCATTGCTTGGGCTTGCTTGGTATTTGCAGTTGATCGCCCCTCGGGGGCATTTGGCGAGTGAGAGGTTAGAAGGGGAGAGCTATATTTGGTGATTTAGTTCAGTGGAATTCAAGTCAAGGTGGAGAATTGTTAGGAATGCCTTTTATTCCTTAGTCCCACATTGGTTAATTATGTTGTTCCCGTTTTTGTAGCCTATTATAAATAGGGCTTTTGGGGAACTTCTAAAGTATCTTTTTGGGCTTTCATATTTGTGGCCTTTCTAGAGTTACGGATTACAGCCGGCTCTTGTATTTCTTCTTCACGTTGGTTAGTGAATCCTCTCTCTCCTCGCCCGTGGACGTACCCATCTTGGGGAACCACGTATATCTTGTGTCTTTGTGATTTCTTGTTTAGTTTTCAATTTCTCGTTCTTAGTTTGCATTCATAGCGTTCGTTACAACATATAACCTCCTCATAGCCTAAAGGGAACAAATAACCTCCGTTCAAAAAAAGAAACTATCAATCTCTAGCTACTTTTAACCTCTCCTATGAAAGGGAACAAGGATGATCAATTGATCTAATTCCAGTAGGTTAATAATCATTAATTCATTAACATAGAAATTCAGTTGCAATACACATCTATAATCTTTTTGGGTACTGATGCCGTGGGCCTTATCCTCTATGGTGTATCCTCTTCTATTTACATATTGTATTTTTCTTGCAGAGGAAAAATAGAACTACAGACATTTACATCCTACTATATCAATTAGTAAAACGTCCTCTATGACAACAAACAATGTGTTTGTTAGATTAAAATGATACTTAGTAGACGGTGTTCATCCCCTAAGATTAGTTGAAATGTGCCTAAATTGATCCGGACACATGAGTTATAAAAAAAGGGGATACTTAAATATCCATCCTTAGATCATGATTAAGTTATGTTTCCATCCCGGCCATTTTGAATAGTTATGTTTTCATCCTCATTTTTTAAAAATTCCAATAATGACCTTTTATATATAGGCAATTTTTTGGGGATGAAAACTTAATATATCCAGTCCCCGTATAAATAGGCAACTGCTTCCCCGTTCATATATATAGCATAGAATTTTGGGATGAAAAACAAAATTTGGAGGTCCTAAACGTGATTTTTGGATTTACTTATGGGAACAAATCCCTTGTTTTACGCTCCTCGCCCTAATCCTCTCTCTCCATCAGATAAAAATCCATTCCTCTACCTCTCCCAAATCCCTTGTTTTCACATCAGTTTAGGTCGAAAAAAATTCATTCCTCTACTAGTCAGCCAATCCATTCCTCTACCTCTCCGGCGACGAGCCCCTCATCATACTCCAATCGTCGTGCTCGGCTTTGCCACCACTCTGGCCCTAACCTTGGCGTACGTATGGGCAAACGTCATCACCGCGGCACTGGTTTCGGCCGGTCTATTTGCATGCGATGAAGGTTTCTTGCGAAGACAACAAAGATGAAGAGCACGACAACAAAGACGAAGTCCACAATCTGCATGATCTCAGAGCATCCACGATCTCCACATCCTTGTGGGTTTCCGATTGGTTGAGTTCATTTTCTTGGAAATTAAATAGGCATTGTTTTTCCTAGTAACGAGATGAATTTTTTTGAAAGTTGGGTTCCTATTGGTATATGAATCGTCATGAAATGTTGAAATCGACATGGTAATTTAACCATGAAGCGCTGATCACGATAACCCATTTTGATGGTAATTTAACCATATTTGAACCGTTTACTATGAAATATTTGCTCGAATCATAGGATATTTATCGTGTTCACATTGTAATCGTCATGGTAATTTAACCATGTAATATCATGGTAATTTAACCATTTAACCATGTAACGGTTTGAGTATGTCATGTTATTTCTTTTTTTATGGTAATTTAGCCATGTTCTGTGTGTAATAAGATCAATGAAAAATATGACTTTTGGCCAACTCAAAGAATGAAGAAAACATGCAAAGATGTGATCAACTTATCATGTCATATTCCTAATAAAATTGATTGCTCAAATACATTCCATGATAAAAAAAAAATATCAATCATATTTAAATTTATCAAATCTCACTGAATTAGGAAAATAATCCAATCCAATCCCACTGAATTGGGAAAACAATTCAATCCAATCCCACTAAATTAGGAAAGCAATATAACATATAAATGTAAATCATAGGGAAAAGGGTAAGAAAGGTAATTCACACACTAAGAGGATGAAAACATAAGCATGAAAAAAGGGCGGGATGAATTCTTACATGGCATGGATAAAGAGGATGAATATTTAAATATTCCTAAAAAAAGGGATTAATTCTACATTCAATATTATCTTTGAAAATCATGAAGTAGAAAAGGCATATACAAAAGTTTTTTTTTTCGGTTGCTTGTTTTTATTTTTTCTGCGTTTTTCTACTCACGTTTTCACACTGTGTTCTGTTTATTAGGTTTCATGGCCTTCGCTTGTCGTTGGCGCCTTTTATTTTAGATATATAATGTTCTTCTTTGATGTCAAAAAAAAAGTAGTGCTCCTCACATTCTTCTATTTTAATTTAATTTAAGCTCCTTAAACTATAATTTCAAATAAAAACACGTGAAATTAGAAAGCTTCTTTTCATTGCCGGAAGTGAGATAGGAGTTTTTTTTCTAATTGGATTTCAAAACATTGAGCATTTTTCATTATCCAATATGTCAATAGAAATACTTTTGAAAAAAGAAAATGAGCACTTTGCATCTAAATAAAGTAGCAGAGTAGAAAAAGACCAAGACCAAAAGTGTGGTTATAATAATTTCCTCATGGATCCATTACTAACACTTGGGAATAGCCTATCCAAAAAGAAAAACACAAATGGGAATAACATATTGAGTGCGATGCCATCATCCGTCAACTTCATTTGCAAAATTCTCCTGAAAAAGAAAGATCACAAAAAAGAAAAAAAGAAAATTGTACGTGATTCTTGCACTCTATTAAATTGAAGTGAGAGATTGATTTTTGCACTTCACATTTGAAGGGTAAATAGTAATTTGTAGAGTGCGAAAATCAATTTTTGAAGAAAACTTATGATACATACTTTAGAATGTATTGTGTGAATGGAGAAATAAAGATATAATGCTATAAATGTTTTGTAATTTCTACCAAAAATAATGGTACGTGTATAATTAGGCATCTACTCGTGGGGTTTAGTTAATTATAGAAAAATCCTAAATACTCTTGTCAGAAGACAAAAACATATTTTATGGGATGTAACGAATTAAAATCCCACTCCACGATCACAGATTCTCATGGAATCCAGAATAAACATTCGAACCCCATATAAATGCGGTGTTTCGGACTGGTGTGGAACATCACGTGGCGGTGCTTCCGTATTACTCAATAACTACACACCATCCGGACTTAAAACAACTTTTTCCTAGTCTCTCTTTCCTCTTCCTCTACTCAGCCGTCGGCAACCCCTGCAAGGTCTGCAACCACCAGTGGTCAACGACGGGCACCACATAAGGTTAAGGTTTCGAACCACCGGTGGTGGTAGCCTTTTTTTCCCGTTCATTGTATACGTACATATTGAACACGAATCGTGACCCGCCTCCACACGCGTTCTCAAGTAGTACAGACCTATTTGAGGTGTGAAAGCTACGATACGTACTGATCATTGTTGTTGCATGTGCTCTTGTTCTACCTGTCGTGGTTAATCAAACAAAGCTCTTATTAGAATTTGAGTTAACCTTCAACCGCTCAACTATTTTCGGATGGTGAAACTTTTTACTCCACCCGAACTAGTTCTTTTCACGGGCGACATCAGAATAGACTTCTGTTGCTATTGTTGCGATCGCTCTGTTGCCTTGTGTTGTTCACTTACTCTGTGTTCAAAACAATTACTACAATGAAAGATTCAAAATCGGCATTAAAAAGCGTTGCGTACACAGAGCCTGAGAACCTAAGGACTCTACCTGCCGATGTGAATAATGTAGTTAGCTGCTAGGTAAGTGTGGATTTCACCTTTACATATACAAATTCTCTTCATTCAAATTAATTTCAATCGTCCATACCACCCACAACTGAAACACTATTACGACACTTGTTGAGCAATTACACAGCATTAATATTACACACAGTACGCATTCAGACATAATAGTGCAAACTGGTCCTGAAATTTTACAACGGAAAGATCAACAAGCGTTTCTTGAAAACAAACACACTTCACGAGCAATCCGTAACTGGGTATGTTACATGCAGATAGAATCTCGGCCGCGTTCTGCTTTAATTAGTTGAACTTCCAAAACAGGAGCAGTCGCATTCATTCTCACTGGCTTTTCTTGCTTCGTCATCCAATTCAGTGCTCACGTCAGAGCTACTCATCCTCAGCGTCCTGTCGCAGTGCATCTGTAGAAGCCAGACACGAGTGAGAAACTCCCCCCCATGTCGAAGCTCTGAAATGTGGTACTTCACTCGGCACCTCCAAGCGGCGTGGCACAACATCTCCGCCCAAATACTGGCCAAAATATCCCACCTCTTCGGATGCTCCTTCATGTGTTGCACAAGTTTGTGTGCCTCGATTGCAATATTGCTGGTGTCGCCCTCATTCTCAACCCGTATAGGTCCAGGTGGTACTTCTCTAATGAAAAGTTTCTTCAAATCATCATAATCCTTCCAAAAAGTGTCGTATTTATTGCAAAAGGGAAACTTAGTAGGACATTCAACAAGCAAATACACCATGTAATCGGAAAGCATTTTGACCGCTTTCCGATTCGCGGAATCCCTACCAAGATCCAACCTGTAGAAAACCTCGGTAGCAACGTGCCAGATGACAATTTTTTTATCAAATTGTAGTGTAATAATCCCCTGTAGTTGCTGCTCAAGACCATATCTTTTAAGGGTCCACTCACCTCTTGTCACTTCCGGCAACTTACCATCATCTGCAACAATACCACTGCCACCAGTTTCTTCAGTTGAAGTCTTCGAATTATCAACTTCTGCAATTTTCTGAGTTGAAGTCTGGGAAGGATCATATTTCTCGTGAAGGTAACTGATGATTAGTTTTTTCACATTCGGGACTAGACTCTTCTCTTCCTTGTATCCCTTCAACGCGTCACCCATGCCAAAAAGATACTCCGACACCGTATTGCCCAAGCACTTTGCGAAGCAGTTTTTGAAGCCGCGGGTGCATGCGTTAGGGTGATACTTTGTGCAGAAATCCAGGAGACTGAGTTGCCCTATTACCTCAGGCCATCTCTGGCTTTTAAAGAATAGAACTTCGTGAAGATAGAGAAGCGGAGTAGCCCATTTAATTCGACCACTACACGCCCAAACCAAGGCCCAATCCGAAAAAAGTTGCACGACAATACCAGCTATCTCTAGAAAAATGGCTCCAACTATCAGAATGATGGTGATCACATCATCACCTTCGAAAACACGCCCGGGACTGGGAGGGGGCTTATCAGTCTTCAAGAATACCAAAAGCCCAGAAACAATCAAAGACAAGCTAAGAAATCTAAGAATGCTTCCCCATAGGGTGAAAATCGTGCCCACTTTGCTGAAGAGCATGTCATATATCAAACCCAACTCAATCTCAATCAATTTGAAAGCATCAAAACTATCCTTCGTAACCGACTTGAGGAAGTTTCTTACCAAATCTCTCACTCTTCTCCCATGACACAAGTAATCTGGACAATGAGGCATTAAGGTCTGGATACAGAAATAAGCTAGGAGCACTCGCTTTGCATTCGGATGCGAATCACTGACTCTAACTTGGCTTGGATTTAATCGAACAAAACCCCCGTAGTGCTTGTTTCTTGACTGGATTATCCACACTCTCTCTCCGTACTTGATAAGTCCAGGAATCAATATCAACAGTGCCAGAAGAGAGATGAGCCCCTCTACGGACCAGGGATTGCCCTTCCAGAGTTTCTTTTGGGGAAAATACGACCAGGTTACTATCATGGCGTAAACTGTTCTAAAGCCTTGGGTAAAGAGTCCTACAAGGTGTCTCATCCACAGCTCATTTTCCTGAAGGTTTAAGACGGTGATGGTATCGGGACCTCCGAGGTAGAACAAGATCAGAGGTCCCCACATCACCCTGAGCATCTGGTTGCCCATGGTGGCATTGCCAATGGTGAAATTGCCCATCGGGAACTTGTGGGTATTGGCCGTTGCCGTGTCGGAAGAACTGTCGGTTGCTTTGGAGTTCTTGTTGACTGTGAGCTTGGAGAGCTTTCCAAGAGCAGTTGATGCCAACAAATCGGAGAGCAAGTAGAGTAACCAAACGCTCTTAATCATGATCACCGCCGACTTAGTCTTTGTGCGGTGTCGTCCAAAGAAATGAAGGTATAACTGAGAAACAAGGATGTAGAGAGCTAGAATCCTCAAATCCCATATTTCCCAATATTTACTCAGTTCTATACCTTTCTGTTTTTGTTTAATGCTCCTGTTGAACTCACAGGTCCTGTAGCAGGGCATGGTTCAATCTCTTCTCTGCTGTAATGATGGAAGAAGAAGAAGAAGAAGAAGAAGAAACAAATAAATACGAATGGATCAAGCGACTTGAAAGCGATTGACTAGCATAGCACTAGAGCCTACATCGCCAAGAATTAAAAAAAAAACCACACACACACACACAATAGTGCCCACATCACTGAGACTATTGTGTTCTCTCGACAATCTAAACGTCGGCAACATAGAGAGGCCAGCTGAGCTTCCTTAATTTCCAAAGTGTTCTTCTCTTGTAGGCAGTTTATACAGTTTCTTATATTTCTTTCTGGCCTCTAGGAATATTAGAACTCCAAAACTTGTTGAGATTTAAATCTAAGATTGGATTCCGCTGTATCCTGATCAGAGACGATTTGCAGGTAACCTATTGCATACCGAATTGGCACTACAATAAAAAATGGTCTACCGCGACGAAATTTGGCGACCAACTCTGATTTTCGACACCAAATTGGACCTATTTGGTGAGGAAATGGGATTTAGTCATCGAGGAAACACATATTTCGTCACCAAAAGATACTATTTGGAGATGAAATTAAATTTTCATCATCAAATGATCCCTTTTGGCGACGAAATTTGACTTTCATCGTCAAATGGTACATTTTTATTTTTTTGATGAAATCAGGAATTGGTTGCTAAATACAAGACTAATTACTTTTTAAATTTTGATTAAATTTTGGCATATCATCAACGAAATAATAAGTGGTGCAGTGGTGGGAGTGGTAGTTTAGAAACCAGAGAGTATGAGTTAGGGCAACAACAAAGCTTTATTTTATACTTTCAGCAACGAATTTTGTACTTCGGCGACCAATAGACCGAATTTGTTGTAGCGTGGTTTGACGAATGACGTCTCAATGACAAGGATTACGGGCCTTGAGAAGTGGAGTAGTCGTCTGCAAAATTCCTAGACATCTACGCACCAAGCCATTTTTTCAACCTCAATTTGTACTGAGCCTGCCGCGATGAAAGTTTGCACGGGCCATTTTTGTATTAACTTATTCACTAAGGAGCTGTGAAAAAATTATTTTCATAGTCACGCAATTTCACCCGTCTGTCTCGACAATCAATACTTGAGATATATTTTTAAACTTTGGCCGATACTAAATATCTCTGACCGGTAATAGTTTGTTTTTAATCCGAATGACGTGCGAGAGTGAGCGCGGTAAACATTTATTTACTAAGCATCTGTAAATAAGTTTTTTCTCTTGTAGTATAAAAGTAGTACTACTAGTAGAGAATTCCAAATACACATCCTGTGAGAACTTAGTTTTCGATTAGATAAACCTTTTGGTGTTTCTCACAGTGTGTAGCTACCAAGGGGCGAAAAACAATTCGAATAGCCCGAGTCCACATAAGGGGCAAAAAAAATTTCGAATAGCCTGAGTCCAAGTAAATTTTGACTCAATTAAAGTTTCGTTCAAGTTCGTTTACTTAATTACCTAGCTCAGTGAGGACTTCAATTTGTTTAACTTAACGGCCATTGGTTAGTGGGATAAATTTTGGGGGGATATAGCTTGTACAAGAAAGGAAATTATAAGTAAAGAGGAAAATGACGAGTGGATATGGGTGGAGATTTCTCAATTGTGCACCCAATAACATTTCTTTTTCCTTTTTCGACGGAAGAAAATTTTATTCAGGTTTCGTTTGTTTTGATGTAAAATATATTTTTGGAAAACAAATTTTAAATTGTTTCTGTCTCCCGAATTCTCACAGTATATTTTTCTCTTTTGCTCTCACCAATTGTGTACATATATCACACAAAAAACTTATTACCCTATTGGTATTTATAAGCTTGGAGAGATCCTCATCCCGAATGGTAATCTTATTGCTTGGTCCCCCCTCGTTTCCTTATTCCAATATGAATTTTTTTTAGCCAAAATACTTTAACAACTAGGGCTCCGTTCCGGAACCAAAAATAAGTTATTATTTTTTAAGAAGGCAATTTCAAGCTAAAAAATTATAGGCTTATTGAAATCTAAAAATATGCAATAAGGATTTTGTTTGGAAGATCTCGATGAGATCTTTTATACGATGCAAAAAAAATTGAAAAATTATTTTTCGTTTACTTTATTTTGAGTTTAAAAATATAAAATAAACTGCTTATTTTTTAAGAAAATTTCTGGAACAGAGCCTAGTCTTCAGGAATCCCTCTCTCTTCAATCTCACATCCTCTCTTGTCTCTGCTCTCCAAAATAATGGCCTACGCTCACATAATCAGGATTATATTTACAACACCATTAAGGGATGGTGCGTAGAATGCACTTAATTCGACAGTAATCAATAAAAATTAATTCCTTGAACCATCAAGGGAAAAAAAAAAGAATAACAAATTAACAATTAGACATACGTACCTTTGGATGGTCGAAATCTACATCGTAGAAATATAAAATATAGGAGAAAAATGGACGGATCAGACTATATATAAAGGCAATACATTGACAAATATCAGCCTTAACAAAGGAGGTATTTGGTTTTCAGAATAGACTATCCATGTGATATTTTTTACGATGACAAGCAATTAATGACTTCCGAGCAACTACCCGTGGCTAAAATTAATGAGAAATTGACGCATGAAGCACGACAAAGCACAATCAGATGTGATTTTACAGCGATAGATGAAAATGACGCCAAGATTAATTTGGCCATCCATGACAAAAATCAATGAGAAATTGGCCAGATGTGAAGACGACGGATGAGATTGACGCGAAGTCGCGAATTAGAATAGACGAGACATGCCAATATAATGTCGAGATAGATATTGTTGAGAAGAAGCGCAATGGGCTCAAAGAAGACGGGGAGAAAAATTTTGACCAAATTTTGGAAAGAAATACGTAATGTTGACGAGCCAAACCACCGGAGGTATAGGGCTTTCCGTACACTCTGAAGCTAAGCGGGCTTCTTTTTTCCGCCATTGCGTTTTCTCTCCGGGCGACTTTCTGGTGAGATTCACCAATATTGGTTGGATGGACAAAAAGAAACATGAAATAGGCCAAACGACCCGCAAAAAGCCTCCCAAAGTACTCCGAGAACGCAGAGGATTTTTGACTGGTAAGAAAAATTGTCTGCGGAACTAGACTATTGAAAGCATAATTAAATGGTTGGGACCATGGTCTGCATTTTAGAAAAAATTTGGGATCCCTGATTAGATCCGGACTATATAATGTCTACTCTTACGGTGTCTCCGTTATATCTCTTGTGGTTTTTGGTTATGCCTTTTGTGATTTTCGGTTGGATTGGGAGTTGCTATAGTGTGGCAATCCGACCGTCCATCGCGATATGAAGGGCTCAGATTTAATCTGAGTTCCTGCCAATTCGAGCCGTTCATTGTCAAGATGAACGGTGGAATCGGCCGCACTACAGCACCCTCGGATCCTTTTTGGTTATGCTATATATGGTTCCATGTTATACAATACACAGACTCAACATGACATAACATGGAATCGCACATGACATAACCGAAAATAACAAGAGGCATAATTGGAAACCATAAAAGGCATAACGGAGACACAGTAAGAATAGACATCATATCATTTTTCAAAAAGAAAAAAAGTAGTGTGTTTATAGGTGCGAGAGAGTGAGACGAGAGATAGGAATCCAAAGGGATTCCACGCCTACCCAGTTGGGTGTGGAGTGTGTGTTTGTGTACAAATTTTAAGGAACAACAATATCAGCAAGTTAATAAATTCACTTCTAAGCAGCAGAATTAACGAAGAGAGAGAGGATAAAAAAAACGAAGAGAGAGAGAGAGAGAGTACATACCAAAATACAAATTATTTGACCGTCTGAGGGTGGTTCAGCTGCGAGAAACTAGAAGAGAGAGAGAGAGAGAGAGTAACCCGAGTCTCTACAACTGTCTATAGGGAGCACATTATTTATAGTCGTGGATTCGGGAAAAGTACGGAATATAAGGACAAAGTGTTAGATCTGTAATTAGAAGGAAAATAATTTTTCTAGTAAGAAGATTCAACCAATATATATAGTATGTGTGAGAGTTAGCCAGAGAGATATAAGCGAAATATATGGACAATAGGAGTATTAAAATGGAGACCTTATTAATTAGCTAGTTGGATGGAGAGATATATATTAAAATTTTCTTTTCTAATTAGCAGTCAAATTGATTATTTTAAATATATAAAACTATGCAAATAGCCAAATATATACAGGCATGAACTTTCATAGTAGCTCTTGAATCTGGACGAGCTGGGAAAAATATAGAAAACAAAAACACAGAAGGCTAATTGATAATCAACAAGGTTTACAATATTTTGCTAAATTTTTCCTTTTTCAGCTTGATAATTATTGTGTCTATCCATATTTATCATACTTGATGTTGCCAATGGAAACTCGTTTTATTAAAGCGAAAACTCCTCAAGTGATGGATTCTGGTGCTTTGTTGAGAGTAAAGTTTCAAGAGGGGTTACAAGAAATTTAATTCTACACTCCCTTTTTTTGACATTTACACTCTTTTTTTGTCTTCTAGCAAAAAAATTACATGCACTTTCAAAACTAAAATCCAAAAAAAAGAAGTGTAGATGTCAAAAAATGAAGTGTAGAATTCAATTTCTGGGATTAAATTGTTGAAATTGAATGATCGATGGTAGAGGATATTGCTGATAGGGAGGAGGGTAAAATTTTCTAATTTGGAGGATGGTGCAATTGATGATATAGAGTATGGAGCCTCTGTCTCTTCGTGTTTTAATCTCATTTGTTTTTGGTGCTTGTTTGGTTCTTTTTGTATGTAGTTCAGCGCTTGTGGTGCGGTTTTGGTGGTCGGATCTTTTTTGGTTCTTCTAGTTGCTTGATACAAGGTAGTTTTTAGCATGTGTGTTGGTGTTGGTTTTTTTGTTGTTTGATGGGTTTTCCTTTTATTGTTTGGCGTGTTTGCTTCATTTCGGTGTGGCTTATTTTGCAGTACGTGTCTTTCTGCCGATTCTTTTGATTTAATTTGGTGTTGTTTCGGGATATGGTATGGGGTTTTCTTCCTTTGATCCTAGATGTCTTTGGATGGCGCTTTTTTATTGTGCCCTTGGTACTCTTGATCGTTCTCATTTAAAAGAGAGTTGAGTTTTGTTCACATTCCACTTAAGAGATTGAACATTACCATTCTTTCTATTGGTTGAAATGATATGGGTTCCATCATAAAGTGATGTCATGTTTACCAAAAAATGTATTACATAGTAAGCATAACATCACTTTTGTGGTGGGATTCACACCATTTCAACAAATAAGAGGGAGGGTAATGTTCACCCTCTTTTAAGAAGGGTGAACAAAATTGCACTCTTTAAAAAATTGATAAATTTCATTTGCCATGAAAAAATAAATTTTTTTGTTGCCAACTATTTCATCTCCATCAACATTGTATTTTGGCTGGCGACATTGAACCCAATCAAGATGTTATGCCGCCTTCTTTTTTTTTCCCAGTACTTCTTTGGTCATTCGTGCGTGCAAGAGATAGTATTCTGGAATTGTGTACACTGACAATATAACTTTGTGAAGCTCTCAACTCCAACAACCAGGGCAATACTACGTCAGGGGATTGACGTATTGCTTTCATTTTCAGGTGTCGTAAGGCTGCGGCTGGGTTAAAATCATATCCATCATTCAATTGTGTTTGGTTGGGTTGGAAAGGGCCGACCCAAGGTATTTGGAAGTTCTAAGTCAAATCGTCAAGTGGTGCCTTAAATTTTTTGACTTCCAAACGGGGGTCGTCCACTCGCACTTTCATATCGTCTTCACTAAAAAAACAGAGATACCCAACTTTTGGCATTATCATTTTCCTATAATAATACTACTATAAAGTAGTACTACTATATATTATGTATTTTCACTCATGTGTTTGTTTCCTTGGCTAATCCTGTTAATTTCTATTGATTGGGTCTTAAGCCTCCAATGCAAGGGCGGAACCAGAAATTTATTTCGCCCTGGGCTAACCAAAATTTATATATGTGAGCCAAAAAGAAGGCAAACTCGTATATAAATATATAAATGTTTAAAAATAAACAAAACAAAAGTACAAAAGAAATTTTCCTCCTTTTTTATTTTGTTGTTCCATTAGAGTACGTACACTAGAGTAGTAAAAATAAAATATTAGCTATTATACCTATCTAAAACTGACAGAATCCACCTGCAGCAATTAAATAAAAGTTTAGGTAAAATACATTTCGCTACAATATTTCGGTATATATACTGAACGACTGTTCATTAACAATTTCTTTTATATTATTTTTCACTTCTCTCTTGATTTCTCTTATATTATTAAACAGTCTCAAAAAAATTAAGTGCTTCAATTTTTCATTTGTTCGAATACGTTCAAGATCTTATTTTTCTATTATATTATTCTAAATTGTTATAATTAATTTTAACCATATTTTTAAATATATAAACTATCTAAAAAAAATTAAGTACTCCATTTTTTAATCCGTTTGAATCAGTGCGGAGATCTTATTTTTTTTATCATATTGTTCTAAAAAGTCATAATTAATATTTTCATCTAGAACTCTCATAATGAAACATCTACCCTATAGGATCCCAAATAAAGAGCAGAAACTTGATTACAAGAGCCCTAGAGACAAAAATTAATTATGACAATTTATAATAAAATGATAAAATAAATAAGATCTTCACGCGGTTCAAACAGATTGTGGATTGAGCTAGGCTGAATGAGAGGATGGTGGATTGGGCTAAATTCATTTGGAACAAAACTTTACACATAATTTTTTTTTTTAATTTTTAGGAATTGCACCTAGGCTATAGCCTAGTGCAGCCTAACTATACTTCCGCCCTTGCTCCAATGATATCTCCCGTTTGCAGTGGCGTGACCAATTTACTTGTACCTCAACTAATTTCTAGTAGACCATTTCACCCGCGCTTCTACTACCGAGCATTCTTGCACGGCGACTACTTGTTTCCTCAACTAATTTCTATGTGATTCACAAGTTACGTGCTCCCCCTATGAGAGGCTATGTCTTGTATGTCAATGTTTCCACTCCAATCGACTAACGTCTGAGAGAAATAAGGTTCGAAGCGATAAACAACGCCATAGGTGTGACGGTTCACACAGTAAGACTCAACCTCTACTCTGTCAAATCGAACTCATAATCCCACCCTCACTATTGAAATCCAAGGGATCGACCACTGGACTAAAAATTAGCGTAACTTCTGCTTGCGACTTTATAGACCAAAGACAAATTTAAAATTTAGAAAAAAATACGATTCCACAAGAATATTTGTACAGTGCTTTTTGAGAATCTCTACTTTATATGATACTTCTTGATTTTTATCCCTAAAATCTACATAATTTTAGGGACCTAAAGTAGCCGCACGTGGGACTTAAGCCAAGAGCTGGCATCGATTACAAACACTCACACGGTATCCTACTACCATATTAATTACTAAAACCTCCTCTCTGATTGTGGATGAGAACACACGGAGAATGTGTTTGCTTGATTAAACTATGTCAGATTATTTTGTTTTAATTTTTGTTAAAATCCTTGAACTGGGCAACGACTTGTTATTTGTTCATACGAATTAATTACTAGTTTTGAAGGGATTGAGCATTTCTTAATTTTCTATTGAGAAAAGAAATGAAGGACTTTGATTATCCAATATGGCACGTAGCGATTTTCGAGTGGTCGACCGCACTTTTAGATTGAAAAAGAAAGAGTACTTGTTGTGTCGAATACGAAATTGAGAATATAACAAATTAACAATCGATAAACGAAACACAAAGATTTACCCATTTTTGTACCCTATTATAAATAAGGGGTTTGGGGGCTACTAGTACTATGGTCTTTTGTTCAAGTGTTTAAATATTAGGGGTTTTTTTTTCATCTCTTAGGGTTCCACCAAAGGTTTGTGTTTCCCTTTTGGATTTCACCAGTGATTTGTCCATAGATATCTGTTTGGTGCTTCAAATAGAGTTACGGGTATAGCCGGCTCTTTGTGTTCTCTTCCTGTTTATAGTGAATTCTCTTGTTCTTTTCCCCATGGAGTACGTTCTTATTTTGTGCTTGAGCGGAACCATGTAAATCCTTGTGTTTCGTTTATTGCTTGTTGATTTATTACATTCTCAATTTTGTGTCTGGCACGTACAACGGTACTATCCATATAAAAAAGAAGTAAAAGAAAAGACCAAGACCTAATTAGCCCAAAAAAAAAAAAAGACCAAGAGCAAAAGTGTGGTCATAATTCCCTCATAGACCTTTTTCTAGTTCATCAGTTAACTTTTGTGAAACATGAATCCTTGCATAATTGCTTGCGGACCAGTTGTTGGAATTTAGAAAAAGGAAGTCATGTGCATGCTCTGAAAGTACGGCATTCAGAATCTTGCTCAAAAGTTAATCTCTCGAAATAAACATTTGAAAGAAGTTTTACAATTCACTCTAACAGAAATTGGAGAGGTGAAAGAGTCGCGCAAGGGTGGAAGAGTACTGGCTCGAATGGTAAATGTCAAGTGATACTTTCAGCTCCACCAGCTGTTGTCATAGTCTAGTGGTAAATGGCTTACTCCCAAGAGGTTTGTGTAGTCAAAAAGTGTATGTTTTTAATCGTGATGCCCGTCGAATTAACCGGCTATGAGCCCTTGGTGTGAGGCGGTAGAAAACTATTAGACACTTGGTTCTTCATGGACCAATCGCGGATTTGAAGTATTTATGATTACGCTCAGAAGAGATTGCTAGTTGCTATTTCCAGGTGCCTCCCTCCTTCACCTTTTCTTCTTAGAGGGGAAAAAGATACTTTTAGCAGTCGAAAATACCTTCTTCAATTATTGTTTTCATTCTATGATGTCTAATTGGGGACTTGTATCCCTATGGCTGAGGGTATAAGGACATGCTAAAGGGGGGAGGGCTCTTCGAAAAAAAAGGGGTCCACTTTTTGAGTCCCACATTGACAATTCATATTGCTTATCGATTTGAAAATAATATTTCTAATAGCCTCGCAAAAAAAAATCATTTTAATTGGATATGTGTAAATAATTGAACCAATTTGTAAGTTTCGATTAAGAATTCGGTTCCTCTCAACTCTGAATGAAAGTTAAAAGATTTGATCAATCCTTTATACGTAATTGAGTTGATTTTTTGTGAAGCTACTTTGAAAAATTATTTCAAAATTAATGAACGATTTAAATTATTCGTATGGAACCCAAAAATGGGTCCCATGCGCAGTCAATACATTATCGGTCCTCCCCGGCCCCGTGGTACCGATAGTCGGAGTGCAAAGACAAATGAACGAGTTAAACATACGCGTACAATTGGAATCTTGGATGGGATCACGAGAGGCCAACAAAAGATTGACATTCATACGCCTTCACCCACCAAAAAGGTGAAAAGGATCGAGATGATACTCAGCTTTAGAGCATTTCCAACCATCTCTAAAGGTACAAAATAAAGAATGGATGTAAACTATTAGAAGGGTATTTTATAATTTATTTTCACTTTTTGCATTTTATGAGAGAATGTATGAGGAATTCATCCTATTTTTTAGATATTTGGGTCTTCATATTGCCTTTGGTTCCCAAATATGGAGACCCTACTCCTATTTTGGAGACAAAATCTTTAAAAGGTACAATGGGTCTCTCCTCTATATATTTTCTCATGAAGTGCAAAAAAGTGAATAAATTACAAAATCTCTCTCCAATATGTCACATCAATTCTTCATTTTGAACTTTTAGAGATGGGTTGAAGATGTTCTTAAGTCTTGTTCAATCTTGGATGGAGTCATCGTTATGTTAAAGACTTGTTTTGTGTTGTGAAATTTTAATGTACTCGTAAGCGCACGAATTATACCAATTCCACAACCTTATCTTCTCGGCCCCTGATTATTGCCATGACCTAACTTGAAATATATTTGCAAGCTTCTTGTAACGAGGAGTACTTGTGCACCAACAGTTAAAATAAATTAAATTACCATCTTTTCCTGCGATATCAATAATTCGAAGTGAATGATCGAAAAGATAATAATGATACGCACGATAAAAAACTAACAACGTACGGTATTGGAGCTTTTATATATCAATACTTTGTGCTTTATCATTTTGTTCATGTGTTAACATATTTTTTCTCCCCTTGCTCTGTGCTTTAGAAGTTATTTCACATATCAGTACTAGTTTGGTATTGGATTCCCATTAATATTGAAGTCAGGTTTTTGAGAGGTCTTGCCAGCAGCCAAATTTGTGTCAGCTGAAATATGTTTCTCTATTGCCATATATAGTACTACTCCACTTCGGAGGGTACTGTTTAGATACATCATACATGTGTGCTATAGTTGTTTAATTTTGCTAATTATGCGAAAGTGTTCGCAATAATTTATACATACAAGTTTTGGAGAACTAATCCCACCGTCTACAATCTACTAGCAGTGGCCCGACTTAAAACTGGGACAAAAGCACTATGTGGACAAACTCCACTGAGTTGGTAGGAAAGATGTTTTTAATTTGAGACCTGAAATGGGGAACTCACTTAAGTCCTAAGCCTAATTAAATTAATTTACCACCACCACAACGACTTAGGGTTATTCCACATCGTTGTTGCATGTGCGATGTGTTAAAAGACTTGTCCCACAAATTTTTCAAAGCGACTTTGTATAGATATATCCTGTAGAGACCTCTATGGGTAATAAATAATTGTAAGCGAAAATTAAAAATAAGGGCCTCTTTTGTTGGACTATAATAAGGGATAGAAGAAAGGGCCTTGTAATTTTTAGTGGTCTCAAGCGATCGCAACACTTGCTTTAGCTCAAGACTGGCTCTAAAGGTGCATTGTGAATCTTTCTGAAAGAGCAAATCCAGTACATGAGGCTCCCGCCATTGCGGGGTCTGGAGAAGGGTTGATGTACGCAGCCTAACCCCTACATGCAGAGAAGCTGTTTCCGCAACTCGAACGCGTGACCTCCAGATCACAATAGAGCAACTTTACCGTTGTGCCAGGCTCTCCCTTCATTGTGAAGCTTGCTGATTAGAGATAAAGGCGAAATCTGAGACTTTTAAACTCACAGAATCAAGCATGTACAAGAACTATTGATTCCTAATGGGAAAACTCTCCGTGTAACAGTTATCACATCCGATAAGGAAACAGAGGAATCTGAAACGTGAGGTCCTTCTAGGAAAAATTTAGTAAAATCAAGCCCATCTAGGCTACCTCAAGTTCCAAACAATTTCGGACATGATTTCAAATGATGCAACAACTAGAATCTTTCTGCTTGCATTAAGGGCTGAATAGTGTCTCAGATTTTTCATCTTTGTATGGTTTTATCGAAGGCTTTCCATGGTGAAGTCAGGCGGGCCTTGAGATTTCAGGACCCTAATCGAGTTTTTGAAAATGAGGCCTCTCATCTTTTTGTATATGAATTAGGTCTTCGATTTGGAAGCAAGAGGCCTTGTGGTTTAGTGGAAAATTGGTTGAATCACCTCTTTAGTACCTTAGGTAGGGAGTTCAAGCCTCAAATCCACCGTTTCAAAACCATTTTTTGTAAGAGTCGAACTCTCAATCCCATGCTTAAAACATGAGCGTCTTACCACCGTACCATATTTACCTATTTGTAAAGTACTTCACATATATAATATTCAATATATTCCGCTATTTGGAGGCTCAATTATTGAGCCAAAAACTAGAGGGCCCAAGGTCAGGCTTGAGTGAAGTTTAGGTGAATACAGCATGATGGATAAATCTTTGTTTCTGGTTTTCTCATACTACTTCGTAACTTTAACATTGCTTCAAGGTAATGCTTGCGTAAAAGTCCCTAATGAAATAATGTGCTGCACAAACGTCAACGTAATGCTTGCATAAATGTCCCTAATGAAATAATGTGCAGCACAAACGTGTCTTTAGTTTCTCACATTGAAGCCCAGAGGCCAGAGCGAGGAGTATGATATCCACATACAACTAGATGTGAATATAGAAGCTTTATCCTATTTGTGTCGGGGAGAAGTTTAGAATGGCGCACATTAGCTCCAACTCTAAATTTGGATGAATCAGCTGTGGAATATCTATATTCCCGAGGTAATCTGATCCCTAGTAGCCTTTTCCTCCGTTCATTGGAAGCCGGAAGGCCTTACCGGTTTATGCCTCCAAATGGTTTTCAACTTGTAGTTACGTACGTCTTAATGCTATTCAAGTTGTACCCGGATTTGTGCATGGATACCATGACCTGAAGGAAACCTAATGTAATTCATAGTTGGACTCAAAATCACTTAAATAACTCCGATTTATACAGGCCTTGCAGAATCCTTGGATTTATACAGGCCTCGCAGAATCCTTCTTCTTTTTTTTTTAATGACCCAGAATCCTTCTTATGGTGATGATTTAACACCCACTCATCAACCAATTGGATGAGTTGTGTTCTTTCTTTTTTTTTAAATTTTGAAATCTCCTGTTGGACAGGGAACTGTCAAGTTAATGAACCTAGGGTATCTGTATAACCAATTTTAATCAAAATCTACCACCTTAACTTTTGATTATTCATTTAAGAAGTTGATAAAATTAACAATATAAAGTCCTGTTGGGAAAATCGGAGCCTCGCGCTCAGACTCGCAACGAACAAAACACACACAGGATCTTGGGATACTATTATCACAGAAAACAAACCAGAGAAAAGGAAGAGAAAGAGGAACAGAAAAACAGAACACACAGATATACGAGGTTCGGCAACTTGCCTACATCCCCGGGAGCCACATCAGTCCACTATGAACGAAAGAAAACGAAAGATTACAAGTCTTCTCCTTCCTCTCTGAGAAAAGTTTTCTCTTGCACTCTCTCTCTCACTAGAAACCCTCTAGAAATTTTCTCTCTGTATGTGCAAACTCGCTCTCAAAAAATAATGAATACAACAACTTATATTTATAGGCAAACCCTAAGTGATAGCTGGACCCGTCCAACCAACTTGGGCTGCGGCCCACGACCCATCTCGGTCGCGAGCATGTCTGTCGCGCGATATCTGCTGCGAGCCTGACCGCGTGCTTGCCTATCGCGGAACTCTCCGCGCTGGTCACGGACCTTTGTTACTGAACTCTGTTGCTGAAAGTTGTCTGCATCCCCAACAAGTCCCACAATGATAAATTTCATTCCACAATCAATAATCCACTTTTAGTGGATAGATATGTTAGGATTCGGGGCCACTCAACAACATAACGATATGAGGAAAAACTCCCTTAATACTATTATTTACACAATAATACAAGATGAAAAAGCCTCTCTGGGAGAGCCACAACCGGCTCTCTACCGCTCCGGTGAGCCACACCGGCTCACCCACTCGACCTCACCCTCTCTCTCACATTGTTTCAATCACACCCTCTCTGCTCTCATATACATCACTATATATAGGTAAGAAGAAAACCCTAATATGCGCAAGGAAATAAGGTGGGGAGTAATCCTGTAATTCGAAAAAACCATCCCATTTGGGTGGAATTCCAACAAGATATAGAGAGTTGGGATCGAGACATAGAGAAGACAACGGCGGCAATGGTGCAGCTTTTGAAGCGGCTCTAGCGATGGAGGAGGGGTCAAGAAAGACTAGTGGCAAGGGAAATTAACTAGAATTTGGCTTGAAAGAGCATGATGGGCGACGATGGAGAGAAGATCGTGGCATAAAGATTTGATTAATGAGAGGCGAACTAAGCAAGTGAAAGTGAGAAGAAGTTTTATAGAATATACTATAACTGCACGGTGAACAGCTGGCCAGAGAGCGGGTATTCCATAATTAATTTGTCCAGGTGAGGATTGTTTTAGTTGAACTCTCTCTCTTTCTCTCTCTCTCTCCAGCCCATTCGTTTAATTCTTTTGGCTTCAGGATTGAAGACATTTGTTTTGGTGGACTTCAACTGATGCTGAAGGGGATCCCATTCGTACGGGTGAATTTAAGCTTGATCAGAGGCTGTTTTAATCTAATACTCATGAGGTTGCTTTTCGTACAATAGAATATGGTATCATCTTCAAAACACTAGGCCCCATTTATTACAAGAATGAGAAAATCAACTTTTCTACGATTTTTGTGTGTGTTCAGTTACCAAAAAAAAATGTAAAATTCACAACTTCAATTTTCTCAGTGAGAAACACTTTTTCGTAAATCCTGCTAAAAGGAAGAAATTTTAATTTTCCTGTACGATTTTTTATCGACAAAACACTCACAGGAAACCAAATTTCCTTCAATTCATTTCCCTTCAATTTTTGTTATGAATACAATCCTCACACAACATTTTCAACAAGTGAACAAATCCTTAAATGAGACTACTTATAGGAGTAAATAAATAAGAGCTGGTTTAAGTGTGGGATATCAGGCTCTTCATTCAATCTCTCCCCCTCACACACACACACACATGTATCATGCTGTACTCCATAGTGCTAAAAGACTGAAACATCGATCATTACAATAGTTGTGCAATTAAACAACATAAATATCACACACAGGCATTCACACTCACACATAAGAGTACCAACCTGTCCTGAAATTTTATAGCAGAATAGAAGGAAAGTGTTTCCTAAAAACAAATAAACACACTTTAAAAGCAATCCATAAGTAGAACTTTTTCGAGCCGACGATATTTTGCCGCAGGGTTATCCCCAAAACCTTGTGAGATCCCAATCCTTGCTATCTTCAAGTGTACTGTCATGTTCATCCACCCGGTTAGAATTACCTCTTTCCAGCTTCTCGTCCAAGTGCATAATCAGAAGCCAGACATGGGTGAAAAACTCTCCCCCACGTCGAAGCTCTTCAATGTGCTTCTTCACCAGGCTTTCCCTCGCTGCATAGGAGATCATCTCCACCCACACATAGCTCATGATATCCCAGTTCCAGCTGTTCGAATCCCCCTTCATACCTCGCACAATCCTTTGTGCCTCCTTCATAAGTGCAGCATCGGTGGTGTTGCCTTCATTCCCAACCCATTCACACGAATTGAAAAGTTTCTTCATATCTTCACGATTCTGCATAATCTCGTTGCACATGTTGAAGAAGGGAAATTTAGGAGCATTTGCAACAAGCAAGTACATCATGTAATCGGAAAGCATTTTGACTGTGCGTGCTTTCGTATCAATGTTATCAGGATCCGACCAGTAGCAAACCTCAGTAGCAACATGCCAGATGACAATACTTTGACTAAATTCTAGTTCATTCCTCCAGTACTTGAACTGCTGCGCATGATCATCTCTTAGGAGGGTCCACGCAGCTCTTCTCGCACCTGATATCTCGCGAAGGCCCTCGAAGATTTGATCTTTCAAATGCGGGTCTAGCTTCTTCTGTGTTTTGTATCTCTTCAACATTTTTTCCTTGCCGAAAAGACACTCCCACATCTTATCGCACATGGTTGGCTTATTATTTTTGCAGAATTCCCGGAGACTGAGTTGCCCCATGACCCCAGACCACGTCTTGCGGTCAGATATTATATTTTTGTGGAGAAAGAGAACCGGATTAGCTCCCCATTTAATTCGACCAATATTGTTACATGCCCAAATCAAGGCCCAATCCGAATAAAGTTGCACAACAATACCAGCAAGGTCTAGAAAAATAGCTCCAGCTAACAGAACGATGGTAATCACATCATCACCTATGAAATGCTCGGGAAGCTTGCCACGCGTTAAGGTTCTCAAGAACACCACGAGCAGAGAAACTAGGAAAGAGAAGCTCAGGAATCTAAGAATACTTCCCCATAAGGTGAAAATCGTGCCTACCTTGCTGAAGAGCATCTCATATATCAAACCCAACTCGATCTCGATCAATTTGAAGGCTTCATCACTCGTGCTAATTCTTTCACGGAATTGTCTTACCAAAGCCCTCACTTCGCCCGCATCACATTCGTAATCTTCAACATGAGGCCTTAAAGTATGCAACCAGGAATGGGCTAAAAGCGCTAGCCTTGCCCTGGGTTGGGGAGCCCTGGATTCATCGATTTCGGGCATTGAACGTAACGGAGTCAGACCCGTGTAATCGTCGTTGGAGTTCGACCAGACCACCCACACACTCTCTCCGTACTTGATGATTCCAGGGATACATAGCAACAGAGCCAGATAAGCGATCGACCCGGGCATGAACAAGGTTGCTACCAGGGCGTAAGCTGTTCTCATGCCTTGCACTCCGAGTCCTGAAAGGTGTCTCGTCCACAACTTGTTTTCCTCAAAGCGTAGGACGGTAATGGTATCCGGACCTCCGAGATAGAACAAGATGAGAGGTGCCCAAATCACCCTAAGCGCGTCTTTGCCCATTGTCACTTTAGAATCGAGCTGTGGGATCTTAAAACTGTGCGTTACTTTGTCATAAGTGCTGTTTTTTATCTGATTGAGGTAGTCCTTGGCATCACTGTTGACCTTGAGCTTGGAGAGCTTTCCAAGAGCAATTGTCGAAAACAAATCAGAAAACAGGTAGAGCAACCAAACGTTGACAAGGATGAACGATGACCTATTCTTTCTGCGGATCCATCCGGAGTAATGGAGGTACAACTGGGTGAGGAGGATGTAGAGAATTAGAATCCTCAGATCCCAATTCTCCCACAATGCCCTCATATCTGCCATACCGTTGTAATCCCCTTGAGGGGAATGGAACTGGCAGACCCTGTGGCATGGCATGCTGCCTGCAATGAGGGAAGAGGAAACACGAAAAAAAAAAAAGTAAAAATTTAAGTAGCAGGGCTAGCGCAATATCGATAGACTTGAAACCGAACAGAGTTGCCTAGCACTAGTAACCACATCACGTACGGTACTGACGAAGTGACAAGTATGTTCTTGACAGTGTACGTATATATAGGGGTTAACCTTTTTTTCCTCTTTGAGTTCCCGTACGTGATTGTTACATTAATTATCATACGATCATATATAGCTATGTTCATCTATTCGTGAGTGAGTGACTTGTTCAAGTGAAGAGCGTTTGGATAAAATTTATACATGCAGGACAAGCTAAGTTTAGTTTGTATGGGGTCTCATTTCATCAGAATAGCTAGCTTCTTTACGGAGCCTTTCAATCGTGTGCGCCAAAAGTGTTTTTGGACGGTTTGGACTGAAAACCAATTTTGACCTATCAAAATTGGTTGTCACCGATCAAAATTAAAAAGCAATCTTAGTTATTGATTGCGCAAATGGACGGGCAAAATTGTGTGGAGCCGTGAAGAACTTCTTCACCGCACCTCCGTGAATAAGTTTCTCTCCTCATTTCAGATGTGGCAATGCTATACAAGAGAACAAGGTATGACTCAATGTGGACCTATGACTTCCAATAAAAGACAGCAAATCGGCCCTTATCATGAATTTGAGAATTCCAACAACGAATTCTGTAAGAATACTTACTTGGAGCACTTAATTTCTAACTATGTCTAACAAGGGGCAATGACTTTAGAGAAGCATGAACCCAAGTGAATTGTGACTCTATCAAAGCTTGTTCAAGTTCATTTAATTAGTTAGTAATCGAGTCGAGTTCAAATTTTAGGCTCGTTTGCTAAACGAGCCGAGCTCAATACTCAAAAGTTAACTTGGCTTGTTGGTATAGGATCGGTGTGTTTACAAACGAGCTGAGCTCGAATACTACAAAGCTCGGCTCGACTCTTTTGCACCCCTAGAGCCATAGATAACCCCCTTAAACATCGGACAAGGCTGTGGCTGATAAACTCAAACTGAAATGCAAGACTGCAAGACTAACAAGACTGCAGTTAAAGCTGGAATGCAAGATTGCAGGCCTTATGGCACTCCAACCTCACTGAAACCTGCTCCTCTGGACGGCAATATTCCTGTTTCTATTCCAGAATTTTACAGATCTTTGGTTGGCTCTCTCCAATATCTTACACTAACAAGATTAGAGCTTAGTTTTGCAGTGAACTTAGTGTGTCAATACATGCATTATCCTTTAGAAAAACATCTTACTGCAATTAAAAGAATTCTTAGATATGTCAAAGGCACATTGGATTATGGTCTTAGTTTTACAAAGAGTTCTCTTACTATGTCTGCTTTCATTGATGCTGATTGGGCTGGGGATGCCCTTGATAGGAGATCCATTGGGGGTTATAGTGTGTATCTTGGAGCCAATCTAATCTCTTGGTCTGCCAAGAAACAAGCCACAGTTGCTCATTCCTCTATAGAAGCAGAATATAAGGCCTTGGCTAATGTGGCAGCTGAGGTTATGTGGCTTTTACAGTTGTTTAGAGACTTATGTGTCCCTGCATTTATTCCTGCTCCTATAATTTGGTGTGATAATGTTTCTACCATATCCTTGGCCACCAATCCAGTGTTTCACGCTAGAACTAAACATGTAGAAGTTGATTTTCATTTTGTTCGAGAATAGATTGGTCAAAAACAACTGCAGGTTAGACATGTACCCTCTGGTTATCAAGTTGCTGATATCTTTACAAAACCTCTAACTTTATTTCTTCGTACCAAACTGATGCTGGCACAAGTTTCTGCATCAGTTTGCGGGGGGCTGATAAACTCCTCAGCTCAAGCTGAGTTGTCAAAGTCTCAGAAGCTTTCAACAACTGAGCCAAGCCTGCCTCAACTAAGTTCAGCTCCACTTGACTGCTAACAGACTTGCACTGAGCTGTAATTAGTTGGTGTAATTACTTAGCAATTAGGCCTGAGTTTGTTAGTGGGTTATCGTGATTGATAGCTGTATAAATTAATACTTGTAAAAAAAAACCCCTCTTTGATGAATGTCGATCAATTCAGTTGAGAGAATGAATACAATTCAGTTTTATCTTGAAAAAGTTTTCAGTGGCAAAAACACTAATCTAGGGCCATAAATAATTGGTCTTTCCTTTGACCTCTAACAAACAGCCCCAGACCGTAATTTCCTTGTGGCAGATTAATCTAGGACCATGGATAATTCCCTTCCTAATCCCTTAACAAACAGGCCCTACGGGCTCTCTTGTGACAGGCTCTATTTATTTTTTTTGTCTTTTAAATGCGGATGGGCGAAGTTTCTAAAGATTACTCATTGTCCTGTTTCTAAAGTTTTGTTGTGGGTTTCAAAGGAAACTCAAATGAGAACAATCAATAAACCCTTCACACAAATCCTTAACTTCTTCCTAGGCTTGCAAATAAACTGAGTCGTCGTGAATAGTTCAAGAATTGACTCGGTAAAAACTTGTTCGAGTTCAATTCGTCTACTAGACGAACCAAACTCAAGTCTCAATTTTAGACTCATTTAATAAATTATTCGAACCTAAATCTGACTGTATTCGGCTCAATTAACTTGGATACATATAAACTTTATTCAATTATATCCCCATGTATTCCTTTCACTTCAATTTAATAACGGTTTTGCTAACTTTCATGCACTAGGCGAAGGATAATATATCCATAATTTTAAATAAGTTCGGATATCAATACATTTTCACAAATATTAATACACATTTCTCAGATATCAATACAACTTTTACCTATTATCCTACCCATTTAGACGGATTTTAGAATAAGCAATTTAATAAAAATAGAAACTAGAACTCTATTTAATTTATGATGTAGATGTCTAACAAGCATTAAATATGTCATACATTATAGTACTGCGTTTTTTTTTCCATGGGTCCCTAAAAAAAGCTTATAGGCCTTTCATGTGTCGCTATTTTTGGTTTAAATAAATGCTCTCATTTTTTCTTTCTTTAAAAATATCTCATACGGAGTACTATGTTTGTCATTTCTTCTTTTTCTCTATAATCTTGAATGCACTATCGAATAGCTAAAACTGGTACACATAAAAAAGAAAGACAAAAGAACCACTTTTTTTTTTTAAAAATTTCCTGGGCTTTTTAAATATAGTTGTTAATACCATGCTAAAGAGCGAAGGGCTATTTCCTGTCCTCTTAGTGAATCCGTTTTATTCGGTTGCAGCTGAAGGCCTATATCCAGTAACTAAGACATCCCTCTTCTGCTTTCCCCTAATTATCGCTAGGTGAGCAGGGGGTTAAGGCCCGATTCCAAAATACTTTCTTAAAAAATAAATACTTATTTCATATTTTCAAACTCAAAAATAATGTAAATAAAAAAAAATTTAAATTTTTTTGTACCATATAAAAGATCTCGATAAGATATATCAAACAAGATTCATATTATTAAAAAAATTATTTGCGTAAACACATAACTTTTGAATTTGAAATTGCTTTCTTAAAAAATAAGTACTTAAATCGAGTTCTAGAACGAAGCCTAATTCCGTTTGGAGTCGGTGAAGGTAGCTTCAAAATGTATTCTTTCAAGGGACTAAACAAGCACCTGAAACTGTTAGGGGTGAGGCCTCTGATATAGGTTAGATCCGGACCGGCTTTGGGTTAGTGGCGGGCCGCTACTTGGCCCAAGGCCAGGCCGGCTGTGTCAGAGGGACGGGCTGGCTCAGGACCTGAGCTCAAGAGACTTCGGAAACGAGAGAAAAAACTGTGTTAACTCTTGAGACAGCTTAAAGAGAGAACTTGTAAGATTTTTCATCTAGTATACTGGTGTGACTCCCAAAGAGTATGCAAATTGCCGAACCTCATATGTTTTGTGTCTTGCTTTTTTTTTTTTTTTGTTTTCTCTTGCGTATTTATTCTGTAATACATAACATTCAAGATCCTGTTTTTGTGTGTATTGATGAGATTGAAAGGGTAATTTGATTCGTCTTAATTCAATAACTAATATCAGAGTTTAGTGTTCTGTTGTCAACAATTGGGATTTCCCAAGAGAAAAATTTAATACAATTTTTTCTTGGAATCAGGTAATCGTGAATCATAGACTGTCATTCGAAAAAAAAAAAATGTAACATTGGCTGAGGGCTGGCCCTGACTCTCATTTTGTTTCGAAGGTGGTTTTCAGTTTTCAAAAGTGAAGGCACTTGGGATTTTGATTTTTCACCGGAACATTTGATAGATTGCATATGAATTTATTTTTTGACCATACTAACTAAAATTTCTTATTCCGTCCCGAAAATTTAAGGGCTGGCCCTGCCTCTCACTCTAGAAACAGAAATGCTGCTGGTACAGCAAGTTCTACACAGACAGCGCGCACAGCGCGCTTTTGGGCCAGTCTCGGGTCCAACAAAGATAATCGGAGCCGCTCATTTTGTTCAATATATTTTGCTTAAGGTCCCTGCAAAAAATCAGCTTCATCCGACATCGATAAGGGCATTTACGAAGTGTCCAAAATCGCTTAGGAAAATTTCCAAAGCGATTTTGGACGCTTTGCAAACGATCTGATGATGTTGGATGGAGCTGATTTTTTGCAGAGACCTTAAGCAAAATATATTGAACAAAATGAGTGGCTCCGATTATTTTTGTTGGACCCGAGACAGGCCCAAACGCGTGCTGTGCGCGCTCTCTGTGCAGGACCTGCTGTACCAGTAGCAAGGTCCCTCTAGAAATCAACACCGGTGCTTTGTTTGGAAAACATTTAAAAAACTTCCTTAACTACGGTCCAAAGGTGACACATAGAACAAAAAAATCAGCAAGTTGGAGTACTAAATTAATTCACTTCAAAAGCAGCAGAATATGAGAGAGAGAGTACATACACCGGAATACAAAATATTAGACCGTCTGCGGGTGGTTGAACTGCTCGAAACTAGAAAGCTGTGAGACTTCGATATTCACTGGCTTGTAAACTGCAATGCAGGAGAGAGAGAGAGAGAGAGAGAGAGAGAGAGAGAGCGACGAAGTGTCTATAGATATAGGGGATCCGGACTAGGGGAGTATGTACTGTAATTTATAGTGGAGGATTCGTGAAGTGTACGGACTAAGGGCACCTTTTAGAGGAATACTATCATCATCAATTCTAGTAATAAAAAGATTGAGCGGATTTATGTGTGACAAATCCAACAAGTATAAAATGCATATAGTTACAATTGGTATGCTTACTTAAATAATAGTATGTTAAAGAATTCCTTAATTATCTCATTAGTTTTCTGAAATAAAATGAAAAGGAAGATCGACCTTAGCTAGCTAGCTAGCTAGTTAGGAGAGCTATAGTTGGTTTTTTTTTTTTAATTAGCAGTGAGATTGATGACTTTAAAAAAATCGAAAACCATGCAAATACATCATGAACTTCTGCTCGATCTCTTTATTTTTTTTGGTACTTCAGAATATTACAGTTAGAAACGAAATACTAGGCAATACAACTTCCTAATCAATGATCTGCCTTAGGTTGAGGCGATCATGTATCCAAATTTCATGTATCCAAATTTCTCTCATCCAATAATGGTTTCTCCACCAAAACCACCAATTCCTCATTCTGCTCCGCACCTAGGCTCGCTAAATGGTCAGCACATTGGTTACCCTCCCTATAGATGTGGGTAAGCACCGATTCTGTCCTGATCAACAGAGCATATGCTTCATTTATCATGTTCCTCCGAGGATGATTAACCGAATGGCCTTCGTTGATAAGGTTCACGGCAATGAGAGCATCCCACTCAATCATGTTACCTGACATACTTTTTTCCAGGATTATAGTCAATCCTCTGTAGATTCGACATATTTCCACTTCCAAGCTCGACTCACACGTTGTCTTCTCAAAATAGCCCAGAATTCAATCTCCGCTAACATCCTTGAAAAGTCCTCCAAAGCCTGCATTTCGGTTGGATTCGTGCCAACAAGCATCCGTGTTAAGCTTGATTTTGCTTGTACATGGAGGTACCCATTTAATCAGGACAGGTCTTGTGAATCCTTTATGGAGAGAAGATTTGAAAGCCTGGAAAATCTCATTTTGTGTATGAAAGAATTGTCTTGGGGGAATGACTTCGGTGTCCCCGGTCATTTTGGGGACACCGTAACTTTTGGCATAACAAAACCATTAGAAGCATAACCAAATTCATTACAAGCATAACCAAAATCATTATAAGCATAACCAAAACCATAAAAAGGCATAACTTGGTTGGTTATGCCTTGATTGATTTTTGGTTATGCTTTGATTGGTTTTTGGTTATACCTTAGTTATGCCATGTTATGGTTCTATTATACTTGTAATGATTTTTGTTATGCTTGCAAGAGTTCTGTTATGCCAAAAATTACGGTGTCCCCAAAATGACCGGGGACACCATAGCATCATCCCATTCCCTCTAATGAAATGACTTCGGTGTTCTCGGTCATTTTGAGGACACCGTAACTTTTGACATAATAAAACCATTATGAGTATAACCAAAACTCATTACAAGCATAACAGAACCATAGCAACGTATAACCAAAACCATAGCAAGGCATAACAATAAGTTATGCCTTGGTTGAGTTTAGTTATGCCTTTGTTGGTTTTTTGGATATTCTTTAGTTATGTCTTGTTTGAGTTCTGTTATGCTTGTAATTGATTTTAGTTATGCTCCTAATGGTAAATTTATGCCAAAAATTACGGTCTCCCCAAAATGACTGGGGACACCATAGCATCATTCTCCTATCTTCAATTATTACTATCTAGGAAACGCTTCGGTGTCTCCC
>BPLS01021695.1:0-12827 GCA_019656275.1 Rhododendron kiyosumense | reverse complement strand
CAAATTTTGGACTGAAGTCCAAGTGTCCGTTGTAAGACACAACCTTTAATGCTTAACTATTTGTTTCAATGCCATTTTCTCCTCCCCATAAACAAGCATGCAGTTCTTGGCCATCACAAGCCTACCAGGAGGCTTCCACATTGGTTAAACAACTTCAATAAACTGTTTGAATCCTTCACCCTCAACAAATGAAAATGGTAATTCATCAATTATTATCATCTTCGCTAGTGCTCTTTTACATGCGTCAGCACTGAAAGTCATAGGCACAAGGTTTGCACTTGTTTCACCATTGTGTTCCTTTTTTTGAAAACTAAGTTGTTTTTGCCTACTACCCGTAAATTTCTTGCTCATGGAATAATTCAAACACTGATACTTTAGATGATGAGTAAGTGATTTTGTACCATTGAGCTTCGAATGACATGCATAATCCTTCCGACACCATTTGCATGCAGCCCTAGGTTTCGGATGACCATTTGGTGTAATAAAGTAAAAATGTTTCCAACAAGGATCCCTCTTATTAGCAATACTACTAACAATCTTTTTCGACTCAACCTTATTTTCAATTTCAGGCACTTGATCATCGTTTAATTCAGCATTTTGAGGAATATCAAACTCAGCAGCATCATCCATAATATCATCATCATCAATATCATCCATCTAAAACAAATTAAAATTAAAATGAACATAATCACACTCTAATTTTCAGGCAGTAATTTGATGAAATTGTATATGAACTTATAAACTGTGTTCTCATGCTCCAAACTCTAGAGCTCATGCACTAATCTTATTTTCAGTCCATCACCTCATGCTCATGCGAAAAGTATGTTGCAAATACTAATAAACTAGGATTTTGAGATTGAATACCTCAAGCTCATAGTCAAGCTCATGGTCAGACATTTTGTCGGTGTCATCGAGGTTGAAATTCCACGTGAGCCTAAAGCTTGGGCTTAGCCAATGCAAGTGAGCCCCCACACCTTTGAAAAATCTCTCTCAACAACTGCAGACAGAAAACGAAAAATCAGGTGATTCCTAGCTCTACGGAACTTAGCCTAGTATTATCTAGAAATCAAAAAAAATAATCTGTTGGTTCGAGATCAGGAAAAAAAGGGTTTCAGTTTGCTGGTTCGAGATCAGGAAATAATAAAAAATCTGCTGGTTCGAGCTCAAGAAAAAATCTGCTGATTTTTCCTGTTGGTTCGAGATCAGGAAAAAATCTGCTGTATCCAAAAATGGTTCTTTACATAATACTAAAATCAGGAAAAAAACAAAAAACGAAGAAGGTATGAGAGATCGGATAAAAAAAAAAAGGAACGGTGCAAAATCAGGAAACAAGAAGACACATTCGAGATCGGATAAAAAATACGGTGTGAAAGAAATTTTTTCTATTCAAATTTTCACCCTCGAATCTCGTACACCAACATCATTTGTTCAAGCATATACTCGGACCTGGCAAGCAGCAATGTTAGGCTGTTAGCTGTTACACACACGCACAGAGAGAGAGAGACAGAGAGAGAATAGATCTGAGGGCGGCGGTAGAATGGAGAGTGAAATCTGCTTACCGATGAGGTGGCGGAATGGAGATCGATTGCGGTGCCGATGTTGATAATCAGGGATGGTGGACAAGGCAGCGTACGTGGTGGGGGCGGCGGAGGCAAGGACGGTGCCGGTGGAGTATGACGGTGTAGATCGTGGAGGTTAGAGAGAAGGGAGAGAACTGACTACTGAGGGAGTTAGGGGAAATGGAATGGCTGCGTGGTCTGAGTTTGGAGGAGTCTATGATAGATAGGTAGGGTTTGGGATGAGTGGACGGTCAAGATTAAAACGATTTAATAATTATATATAATATATATTATTTAGTCGGTTCGGTCCAATATAAGTTCGGTCGGTTCGGTTCGAATTCGGTTCGGTGTGTATAAATTTTCAGAAAACCGAGACCGAACTGCCAAAAATTGGCCCTGGACTGACCGAAGACCGAACTGAACGTTCGGTTTTTTCGGTCTTTTTCGGTTTGGTCGGGTTCGTAACAGCCCTACTTTGGACTCTCGAGTTTGGCACTTTTTGAATTTGGGAACTTATAATGTTAGATCTAGGTATATAGTGGCTATGGATCTTTGCGCTCAAGGGTTGAGGCACAATGGGGGTGGAAGCACCAGTTATGAGGATGATGATGAGAGGCGTTGGCGTCATATGTGGAAGCTAAAAATCCCTAGAAAAAATTTATTTTTCTTGTGGAAGTGTTTCCATGAGATTTTACCCATTAGGTGGGAACTAATGAGAAAGAAGGTAACGATGGAGGCGAGTTGCCCTGTGTGTGGGATGGATGGAGAGACGATTATCCATTTATTTGTTTCTTGTCCGTTTGCACAACAGGTTTGGTCTCGGTCTCCTCTACTCTTGGATTATGGGAATAACCAGTTCAGTTCTTTTATTGCATTTTGGGATGATTTGGGATCTCGGTGGCGGATGGGAGTTAATAGAGATGAATGCTTTGCATTGGCTGCTGTGATTATGTGGCTTATTTGGAAAGGTAGGAATGGAGCGCTCTTCAATGGTAAAGTTGTCGTTCCCAGAGTGGTGGTTATTAGAGCGGTGGGTTGCTTGCGTGAATTTTAATGTGCAACTAGCTCCTCTGCTGCTGCTACAGCCGTGTGAGTTGGAGAAGCTAGGGGGATGGCAGAAGCCGTGTGGAGGATTTCTCAAAATTAATGTGGATAGAGCATGGAAAAAGGGTTCTGGATTGGGTGCTTTTGGCGTAATAATAAGGAATGAGATGAGTGTTTTTAGAGCTGCTGCAAATGCAAGATTGGATTGGTGTTCAAGCCCCATGGTTGCAGAGGCATTAGCTATTCGAATGGGGTCCAATTGGGTCAAAATCTGGGATTGAGAAATGTGCTGGTGACTCAAAAGCGGTTATCAATATGATTAACGGTCTGGCAGTGGTGAACCAAGAAGTGAAGATTATTATTGATGATATTAAGGTTTTGACTTTTGCGTAGATGTTTTGCTTTTTGTATTTTCTCTTATAGCCATAGATCCTCTAATTCAATTGCGCATTTGTTGGCTAGTAAGGGTTTAATTGGGTTAGTGTATAGTCGTTGGATTGAGTCCCCTCCCGTTTGGCTTCTTGATCCCTTGTCTAGGATGAAGTTTCCTCTTGATGTATTGGTTTTGAAGTAATAATATCACCGGTTATCATTTTGACCAAAAAAAAAAAAAATTTTTCACCCCATTTCTTCAAAAATGTACTCCTAAATTTATCCTGTAGGATTTAAATTATACACAACATCGATCAGAAAGCGAGATTTTAAATTGCGTTTATATAACTGCAAAAAGCATTTTCTATTTTTGACTGGTACAATTTTATATTAAATGTTTTGATAAGTCCTAGATACGAGGATGTATTTTTTTTTTTTCCAAAACGATAGGGAATTTTATTGATAACAAAGTACTCAACAACATAAAAAAAAATGATTTTCTTGCCCTAACAAACTCAATAACCCATCAGGAGGTCTACCTTTTCATGTCTTTGAACCAGAACCCAGCCCACCATAATTAGCCAGCTTTTCCGCCACTATGTTAGCCGATCGACAAACAAAATGAAATCGATCTGCACCTACCCAATTGCTGCGCCATACTGAGATTAGAATTCTCAAATCTATCTGATGAGTTCCATAGACTATAGTTTAGGAAGATCTAATCCGAAACTACATTGCTGCTTGAACACAAATTTAATAATCAATTATTATTTTTTATTTGAATGGAGTTGTCGTTTTGAAGTTGGACAAAACTTACGAATCGAAGTAAATCGGAAAAATCAAAACGTACTGGATTAGATATTTGGCAGTTAAAAAATGTAAGGACAAAAGTTGTATCCACCGACACCAATTTCCATGCCGACAGGATGCTCACAATTATTTTGTGTGTACCTATTAACAGTGTCTGATTAGGACCCGAATACAATCAAAATTCTTGTTATGGCGCGGAGATAAATCAGTAAAGTCGGTGCCATTCAACATTGTACTAAAATTGGACTTGGGGCAAAATTGAGTTTCAACGATCTCCTTGTGAACCATCACACATAGCCCAATCCCAATACCACAACTCCTTGTTTGGACAAAATTATTGGGTAATAATTACTGTCCTTTGGGTCATTAATGTTTCTGAGTTTTTGTCATACACGCATCAAAAATTTACGAGTTAATCATTTTTCTTGGCAAATGAAATATAAAAGTAAAAAAAGTGATAACAAAAGCTCCAAGAAGTTCATTGAAAGACAGAAAATTTTCACTCTCTTAAGTGTCTTCGGGGTCCTTTTAATTAATTTGGACTTTTTTCAACTTCGATTTCAATTGTACTTTTTTTATTCCTCTCGCTGAGATAGATAATTGGTGCAAAATTATTTCACAAAAAGCTAAACAAAATATCAGTAAAAGGCATTGATTATACCAACTATTTTAAAGAAAAATTAAATTTATTCATACACATAGCTCTAATTAAAGAGAGTGATCATGCGTCAAAATGATTTTCGAAACAAATCTCACCTTGATTTTTTGAATAGCTCGAGCCAGTGGCGGACGCAAAATTTGTGTCAAACAGGTGCTCGAATTAGGTGTATCTTCTTATTAATAATAAAAATATATTTTATACGTACATTGCTACTTGCGACGTCCGAAGAAGAGATGATATTATGTGCGCAATCACCATTTAATTTAGAAAATTACTTTTGGCACTTCAATTTTAGCCACTGGCACTTCACTTTGTGTCTTGATTATGTGAGATTACAAAATAAAAAGTGGAGTGCCACCGGTTAAAAGTGAAGGGCCAAAATGACATCCCTAATTTTATAGCAACCTAAAAACTGATTGATAACTTCAAATTTTGGAGATTTTTACCCCACACGGCAACACAGAGAAATTTTAAGAAACTAATTTCACTTAAAGGATTTGCATGGGCTAATCATAGTAGAGTTTTTTTCTAATTAACCTAAAGATTAGTATAGTAAGCGAGAGTATTGGGAGATGTGCAGGAGCCCGAGTCCCGCTTGGGACCTCCCCTGACTCGAGCCAAACACAAATTTAATGAAATGTGGGCCGGGGACATAAATTCCGAAATAGAGGTAATAAATTTTCATAATTATATTTGCTTGAAGTCATTTACATTCGGAGTGAATTGCGGTGAGGCTGGCGGCCGGAGGTGCGGGTGCCCGAATTATGAATCTTTCCAAAGAAATATTTTTGCTCTCCATTTCTTCATCAATGTACTCCAAAATTTATCTTGTAGTGCTTTAACAAATTTCGGATGCTAGAAAGAGAGACTTTAAAATGCATTTAAGCAAATGCGAAAAATATTTTCTATTAAAAAATGCCATATATATATATATATATATATACCCAGAACACTTAAGTCGAAAAGAGAAATTAATGGTCTAGATTATTTCATAGTAAGTTGGGTGGATACATAGAATTATTGTTTTCAATTTTTGAATGGTAGTGTTTTACACCAATTAGATCTTTGGGTAAGTCTTATAATAGATATTAAATTATTTACACCATCGGTGTAAACATTTATTTACTCCAAATCAATTACATTGCGCTGCATCGCCATGTTCTTTTAATTGAAAACAATTTTTGCAAGAAAAAATACTTAGCCGCCACGACATTCCAGTCCTACTTAGAAAACTACATTGCTGCTTGAACATAAAGCAATCGCAAAGTATAAATAAGTGCACAACACAACTTCTAATCTTGAACCAAATTCCAGAGAGAGAGAGAGAGCAGAGATAGAAGAGAAACAGAGAGAGCACAAACGACAGAGAGGTACATTCTATTTGATAGAAAGTTTTTTTTTTCTTATGTGGAAGAGAGGAGAGATACTGGGTACGGGGGCTTCCGCGACGGTGTCGCTTGCCGTTGTTAGCGATCAAACTTTTATTCATGTTCATTCTCTACCTTCTGTCATGGCTGTGAAATCTGCCGCCCTCCATAATTCATATCCGCTTAGTCGCGAGAGAATAATGCTCAAGGAGTTCGAAGCCTGTCCGTGTGTCATTCGCTGCTACGGATCCGACACTAGCATTGAAAGAGGAGAGGAGTGGTACAATCTTTTCTTGGAGTATGCTTCCGGAGGCAGTTTATTCGATCGCATACGCGAGTCAGGAGGCGGCTTATCGGAAGATGAAGCAAGGAGGTACACGAAATCCGTTCTTGCGGGTCTGAGTTATATTCACGAGAAAGGATACGTTCACTGTGATATCAAGCCTCATAATATATTGCTTGTGGAGAATGGGAGAGAAGCTACCGCTAAGATTGCTGATTTTGGGCTTGCGATGAAGCCGAAAGAAGAAAAAATTAAGGGGGTCAGAGGGACGCCTATGTACATGGCGCCTGAGTCAATTCGCCGGGAAGAATATGGGCATTGTGCCGATATTTGGGCTGTCGGGTGCACTGTGTTAGAGATGGTGACCGGGAAAGAGCCTTGGGAGTGTGGACGACATATCGAAAAGGCGGCTCTTTTGTATAGGATCGCTTCTAAACAGGACGTCCCTGAAATTCCGAGTTGGTTGTCAAACGAGGCTCAAGATTTTCTCAGCAAATGCTTGGTTAGAGATCCCAAATCAAGGTGGACTGCCGATATGCTGTTAAGCCATCCCTTTGTTTCCGATGCCAAGAACGAATTTATGGAAACTACAGTAGATGAAAGCAGCACGACTTTACTGCCTGAAGCCGCCAAAGAGGTTGAGTGGAAGCAGATTTCATTCGACATTCCTGAACCATCATATGGATGTTACGTGACCGGCCTTGCTCATATGCCATTGCTTCTAAAGATGAAGATGCTTGTGAGATTATTGCTAGTAAGAATCTGAAAAGAGTGGAAGAATGGTGAAGAACAAGGGATGTATCTGTGACCAACAAGTTTTCGACTGGATGTAATAGGAAGGTGCAAGGATATCATAAGGACTTTAACTGCACAAGTGCACGGGAATTCTTACATCCGTTGAAGCTTTGTTATGCTGTCTGAATCTGATTCCAAGCGGCAGCATGATCAGCAAAACTCCAAGATTCAACTCAGATGAATATCCAAGGGCTTTCTTTTCAGATGTATTTTGGGATAAAAAGGATTGTGTATTTTCATATTGAGGCTGGTTGTCTGTCGATTACTAGTCAACTCTTCAACCTCTTTCCGGCTCGAGTTGCATATGAATGTCGCGGGGTTAGGGTGCCAACCTCGTTGGGATGCTTCCCCTACGTTGTGATGCTTTCGCTCTTGCCCTTTAATCTATTGTAATTCTTGCAATCGTTTAATGAGATCTTCTTTTTTGCTGTTAAAAAAAAAAAAACAGCACAAAACTAGAGCATTGGGTATTGAGATTATTTATTCAAGGCTGTGCTATGGATTGTGATGTCTGAAGTTGTAGACTACAAGCTCTAATGTACTAATTTTGGCATAGTTTTTATTGATAACTTGCTATGCGGCTCGATGAACTGACTAATCCAGTGACCAGTTCTTTAATTCTTGTATTCTTTATAAACCATGCATTACAGTCTTCTCTGTCAATTTCATGAGAAGCTTGTTTTATTTAAAGCTTTATTTATTGTTTAAATTATACACCAATTACATAGTCTACAACATCTGGGAATTCCATATCACTGGGATGCATGATCCATCACGGTTCAGTTTGAAGTATGCATGTCATTTCAATATTCTATGCTGCGTCATTCGGGTGATTAACTTACTTGGGTGTTTAGGATTAGGTCTAAACAGAATGGACTAAAGACATGGTGACTGCGATTGTCTATCGCTGAATTCTTCTGCCCGAAGCAGCCGAAGAAGTTGATGACTATCATAGTGTTCATAAATTTGATCTTCCTAATCAGGGTTGGAACTAAGATTTTCCATTTACTGTTACATCTACATCCATCTTTGTACTCTAGTTTTCCAAATAATCCAAAGAAAATTCTCAGGACAAAATGAACTCTGATACTGATATAAACCTCCAAAAGTCTGCAACCTTGTCCTTTTTGTCCTGGCATGAGCCCAATAACAGAATCAACCACAAGCACCATTGTAGGTCTGTTTCCGATATCTAATCAACAATGGCTGGGCTATGTCCTATGGATGGAATTGGTGCATAACAGTCCCTGTAGAATTTCCATGTGAATAGTGTTGAAAAATGAGAGATTTGTTCTAATATTTTGGTGAGCCCAAATATGAACAAAATCCATTTTATATATAAATGAGAATTGTCTCATTATAGAAATTGGAAAAGCCAAGGGACGCGCTTGCCGTCACCAAACACCTAGACGAGGTTGGGGCCGGAACTCAGGATTCGTGGTCCCGCGACCTGTGATTTGAAGTCTGTGGTCCGTGGCCTAGCCTAGCCTAAATTAGTTTGGAATTGATGTGGACTGTGAGTCCAAAATATTTTTAATAACAAACTTGGACTTTGGAATTGGGCTTCATGGATTGAAGCTAGCTGCTTGAAGTTGACGAGAGTATCTTAAACTTTTCCCATGTTTATTATTTGCATCAATAGCAAATTAGTTTTGCCGCAACTAACTGGTGAAATAAATTGGGAAAAAATAGGTCACTATGATTCTATTTTTAAGTAGTCATTCTTGAATAACGGGTCATAACTGTGAAGATCGATGTAGGAGATTTCCAGATTGGATAGAAAGTCTCGTTTATCTTTCGCGAAGAAGAATGTGTGGTTCAATTTGAATCGTTTATATTGATAATCAATGGTTCAGATTTGTTGAATCTTTTACCGGTAAAATATTGAACACAAATCTGTACCATTAAATATTATCCGACAATTGGGATCACTTGAATTGCACGTTTGTAGTCGAGGTTTGGACTGCAGATAAGCCAAATTCATTTTATTTCCTGTTTCGTTGAGGATTGGAGGAGCATGGAGGAAAATCTAGTGCCTTTGTTGGGCATCTGGGGAGCGTGTTGCCCTTCAAAAGGGCAGCACCGTGCTACCCCCGAGTGGGGGCCCGCTCCGATTTCAGTCAATAATCGAAAATGTTCATCTTGTAAAGCTTGTCGAGGTGAATAACTATGCAAAAGGTTAGCTCGATTGAATATCATTAAGTGTCTGATCAAAACATATTTATCTTGAAAATGAATGGATCTGAAACACGAGATCAAATTCACTAGAACAAATCATCTTTAAGTTAAAAGTATGTCAAAGTCAGCGGGCAAAGAAAGCTATGAAATGTCCTAACCTTTTAATAATAGGGGCTAATACAACGTTCTCATGAACGCTATCTATAATTTATTACAGCATTTTCCGCTTGTTAAAAGTGATTTTTCATGTACTGACAATTAAATAATATTTGATCGAGCTGAAATTTCGAATACTCGATCTGTTCGACGAGCTCTACGAGATGAACGTTTTCAATCACTGAAGTAAGACCGAAGCGGGTGCCCACTTGTGGGGGAAACATGGCGCTTGCCGTTTTGGGTGCAGCACGCGCCCTAGATCCCTTTGTTGGAGTAAAAGATCTATTTGTGTTTGAATCGGTGGGTGTGTATGAGTCGCCAGAACCAGATAAGGGAGATCTTGAGGTACGTAGTACACGACTTTTTCCGAGCATCGGTGTCAGTGATACATTTGCGACTGAGATTTGTATTGATTGGAACAAACCCAATATTTACTCCCTTCGTTCTACATTGAGAATCCATCATGAATAGTCGTGTCATTTTTTAAATCCTAAAATCAATTGCTTCCGTGTATAATTTTTTGGATTTTTTTGCACCAAATTGAAGTACTAATCAAGATCATTAATACGGTGCGAAAAAATTTGAAAAATTATACACGAAAGTAGTTAATTTTTTCATTTGAAAACTAGCAAGAGAAAAAGTGAGACTCTCGATATGGAACGGAGGGAATAGTACAATTTGGTTTGTGACTGAGATTTGTTTTCCGGTCGAGTTTGTGAATGAGATTTTTACTGATCGAGGGCGGATAAGGAGGGCCAAATTGGTTTAAAATCTAGTGAATAAAGCCAAAACTAATTATGCCCTCCTCAAACCCCATCCAGAAATATATTCACCTAAGCGGAATAAGGAGATAGAAATATGATGGGGAGGAGATTTTTGGCAGCCGAACCGAGCAAAAACAATCACATCAAGCCAGTGGCGTAGCCAGGAATTAAGGACAGTGGGGGCACTTTTTAAACACACTTCAACAAAAAAAAAAAAATCATAATTAGCAACACCAAAATAATAAAAGAATGCTTGTGCTAAAAATAATTTTAAAAAAAGGCTAACACATTTACTAAGGAAGGTAGTAATTTCATAAACTATCAAAACAAATCAATTGTTTGAATTGTCTTAATGGACCAAGTCTAATAGCAGTTAGATACACAAGAACTAAAATGTTAATATTTAGTAATCTTGATCCAATCAGAAAAAATGTGCTTTTCTTTTCAAATTTTATGCTTAAACCTCTATTTCGTCATGCGTTATGAGTTCTATTGACAAAGACAAGATTATTTTTAAAATTGTGAATAATTAATGAAGTATAATGCATATAACCCATGACTTAGCCACTTACAAATTTGGACATTATGTATTGAGGAGTTTCAAATGGTGAGTGGTGACTCTCTTTTTATTCATTAAACATCTCACTTCGCAAGTGTAGTGGAATTGTTGTAATATTGGAAACAAAAAGTTGAGAATGAAATATATACAAAATGTATTAAAGTGATTAAACAAAGAACAATTTAAGAAACCAATTACAGAAAAAAATACAAAATCTGAAGAAAAAAAAAAGTATTCAGTGGGGGCGCGTGCCCCCGCTCGTCCTTAGGTGGCTCCGCCACTGCATCAAGCCCTCATCTGCCGGAAAAAGTAGGGGTGTTACTAATACTAAATGGTCTCGAATGATTTGCAGATTTTCGAAAATTAAAATCTATGGGATTAACAGTTCTGAGATTGTTAGTCTCTAGATTATTTGTCCTTGATTAATTTCATCTAGTATAATTCTACGTGATCTCATATTTTGTTTTGCATGGGATATTACACATGGGATAAGAAACAAAATTTTTTTTTTTAAATTTCTGAATTTTTCTTATGAAAAAAATAAAATTTTGAATTATTATTTTGAAAAAAATAGTTTTCCAAAAATATTTAACGAAATTTTTTTTATTATGAATTTTTTTGGAAAGAGATTTTTTTACAAGAACTACTTTCTGGAAAACATTTTCTGAAAAATAGTATAAGTTTGTTTTTCAATAAGAGTTTTGAGAACAGATTTTTTGAAAAAAAATTAGCTGTTGAAAAACTAATTGCTTGGGGTGTTGCAACCAAAATCTGAGTCTGACTATTGAAAAGCGAGTAGTAGGGTATCAAAAATGAACATATGTCATGGGGGCCACTTTTGGGTCTCACATAAATAATTTGTAAAGTGTGTACAATAAATTCAACAATAAAATGAGCCACAAAAGTTTATAAAATGAGGCAAATAATTCATAAAATGAGCAACAAAAATTTGTAAAAGGGGTGTGTACTGTATATTTTTCTCTCTCTCTCTTTCTTTTTTTTTGGGTGAATCCTTAATGTCAGTACTATTTTTATAGAAAAATGATGAAATTTTATTATTTTTCAGGCCGTATTAACAAGGTAACCAAGAAAATTTAAAAATAAAATTGGAGATTTATAAGTACTTGATTTAATCGTCTAACTTTTCATTCTCTAAAAACCTGAATGAAAAGTTAGATGATTAGATCAAACACTTTATAGGTATCGGATTGAGCTGATTTTTTTGCGGAGGCTCTTGAAAAAATATTTTAAACATAATTAAGGGATCGGATTGTTTGTATGGGACCCACAACGCAATCTGTGCACAATCTGTGCACATACTTGCTGTGTCAGTAGCAAGATTCGTTAATTAGTGGCTAATTGAGAATCAATATATGTGAACCCACGAAATCATCTTTCTGATCATCATAGCAACCATTGAAATTTAGTTTTCATTGTGTTTGAAACATTGTGCTATGTGTATTTTGAACACTAGAATTGAACCAAAAAATTCAAAAGAAGTTGGAATTCATTTCCACATCATGATAAATTTAGGGAAAAATAAAACATTTAAAATACTTATTGCGTTATTTTTTATTCTTTTTAGGGGAATAAGATTTGACCAAGTAAATTTTGTACGTTACTCCATTCATTTTCTTTTCACATCCATTTAATAAAATTGATCTTGTCCACAACACGCTTATCTTGTACAAACTATAAACCTATATCCTCTTGTGAGAGCCACCACTATAAGCGAAGGGTGGGGATGGCCGGAGTCGCAGTTAATTGCATTAGTAGGCGAGTAATCATAAAAAAATGATGGAATATATTTAGAACTAAATAAAACTTTTTAATGGCTGTGGAAATAACCATGGAGCTAGAAAAAAAAAATTTTGATTGCAAATAGGAGCACTACTTTAGAAAGTTGTGTTAAGAAGATGGTCATCTATGTGAGAAGCGTAATTTAACTACATATCAGGGGCTTTGTACAACACAAATAACGGATAATAGATCTTTTCCTCCAAAGGCACTAGATTCTCCTCCAAGGCTCCTCATCAAAATAGGAAACTACGTAATTAATGAAACAGAGATAAACCAGCTATCCTATCTGCAGGAAATCTCCTGCATTGATCTTCACCGCCATCAATCTCTGTGTATTGCTTTGAAAGCAAGCAACAGCAGACCCGTATCTATATAACCTAGAAAACCCATGAAGAGGTTTCAAACTACGTACTTGAAGAAGATTAAGCAGCAATTCTACAGAGAGAGAGAGAGAGAGAGAGAGAGAGAGAGAGAGAGAG
>BPLS01021684.1:0-12131 GCA_019656275.1 Rhododendron kiyosumense | reverse complement strand
TTTGATCGAAGAGTATTAAAAATGTATAACATATAATAATATTATTAAATTTTGGTCAATCAATTTATTTTTCATTGGGTCTGCTCCCACGCTTTTTCCTGGGCCGCTAGGAAATGGGGAGTCTATTCCAACGCTTTTTCTAAACGCTGGTAAATGATAGGCCTATGCCAACGCTTTTGCTTGGGCGTTGGGATAGGGTCAGTCTATTCCAGCGCTTTTGGTTTGAGCGCTGGGAAATCTCCATTCTAACAGCGGCTAAAAAAAGCGTTGGCATAGACCTCATATAGTAGCGCTTTTTGCAAGCGCTGGTAGAAAAAGCGCTGGTGTTGATCAAATTTCTTGTAGTGTGTGCACCCCTGCCTCAAATCCACGGATGATGTGCAAAAGAGAAATTCTAATCAACATTGTACGGCCCAAACTAGTACCACATCTAGAAGTCCTCTACAAGTAGATTAAAATGAAAAGTGGAAGAAAAGTAGTTCTTTCACTTTCTATGTTTTCCTCTCATCTCACTTTCTATGTTTATTTAACCTTTTTTTGTAAGTTTCCAGACAATGCGGTCCCCACACTACTACAATAAACCATAAAGATCACAGCTATTGGCTGTGATTGTAAGTTTTTAATCACGCTCTTGCTACCATGATGAATTTGGGTGTGATTGTAAGTCACTCTCTTTTATCACGGTTATAAACTGTGATTAAAAGAGAGAAACAATCACAGTCACAAGGTGTGATCGTTTCTCTTCTATTGTTTCTCTTGGGCGTGATCGTTTCTCTTTTCTGGGTGTGATCGTATGTCATTTTAGATCAAGGCTCTTTTCTGGGTATGATCGTATGTCATTTTAGATCAAGGTCTATAACCGTGATTGAAAATTCAAAATGATCACACCATAAACTGAGATGGAAAACCATTGCTTTGTATTTACTAGACCATTTTTTCTTGTCATTACCAAGTTTCGAACCCATGCACCCTTCGTTGATTTCCCGAGCCCTTACCACTAAGCTAGCCAAGAACTTTTATTACATCAAGAAAATAAAAATATTTATACTTACTTCCTAAAGTGGGAGAACTTTTTTTTTCCCCCTTAAAATTTGCTAAATTTTTGAACTGCAGAAATTAAACCTATTATCAGTTCAGACGATCGACACAAAAGCATGTTTAAGTGATCGTAAGTGTACTGAAATTTGCTTCATAAAATAGTGCATGCAGTGAAGTTTATAAAGGAAGAAGTCGAACCCATGAAATCAGTGAAGTGAACCATAATGAATGTGTATGTATAAATGATGCACATACAAATTGTGTGTGTATAAATTAGTGCTCCATCTATTCTGCGCATTTGTTTCTGTGAGATCTTGAATGTTCTACGTGGTGTTTTGGCCTCCTTTGTGGTTGTTATCTCCTCTCTTTGGATGGTTTCTCGTTCTCTGTATTTTTTTTTATTATTATCAATGAAGTATCCTATCATTTGACAAAAAAATGATGCACAATGTATAACCCTTTTGGGTGTTTTTTCGTTCTTCGATTTTCTTTTTCCTTAATCAGGGGCTGAGACATGCATCTGCTGTCATTTAATTTTTCAATTTTTTGTTGGATCACATATACAATTGCTAAAGCTCTTTTCCTCAACCACCACATGCATTTCCCTTTCATTCTTTTCTTGTTCAATCTTTTTTTATTATATGTGGCTCTTTTCCTCAACCACCACATGCATTTCCCCTTCATTTTTTTCTTGTTCAATCTTTTTTTATTATACGTGAATATGCAGATAGGGTACTTCACATGCCCATAGGAGATTGAACACAGCAAACGATTTTACCACACCTACGTGGGGCTGAAATTTAGTTCTCGCTGCTTAATTTGAGTGTTTAACGTCACCATGCCGACCACGTACGAAGGCTTAACCCAACTAGTGAGTGGAAAAATTCAAGTATTTACCCACTGAATTAGCCACTTAGCTGTTGGATTTCTAAGACCTGATTCGATTTGTTTATGCTTCAATAAGGCTTTTTTTTTACGAGGGTAATAGTTTTATAAATGATGACAGATCGGTTGTCATTTCCCAAACTTTTTTTTTTCTAAATGGGTAGGCTTTTTATCTCGCTGCAAGAGTGAGATCATTTATCTCACTTTTTTGTTCGCGTTAAAGTTTTTTATCACGCCACAAGGGTGAGATCTTTTCTTTTTTTTATCACACCACAAGAGTGAGGTTTTTTCTTTTTTATCTCACCACATGAGCGAGATCTTTTATCTCATTCTTTTCCGTCCTAAAATCTTTTATCACGCCGTAAGGGTGGGGTCTTTTCTCTTTTATCTCACCACAAGAATGAGATCTTTTATCTCATTTTTTCCGCTATAAAATCTTTTATCATGCCGCAAGGGTGAGGTTATTTTTCTTTTATCTCGCCGCAAGAGCGAGGTTTTTTATTCCGCGCTAAAACTCACTTTTTATCTCAGCTTTGGACTTAAACTGAGATAAAAAATTTTAAGCACTACTTTTTATCACGCTTTCACTGAAAACCGTGATCTTTATGAATGTTCTTATTGTGGCGCATATCTATTATTGTAGTAGTGCCAACTTAAATCTTTAGCTCCACAAATTATTCTATTTTCTTTTATCCTCTTTGGCCCACAAATGAAAAATAGTACTCCCTCTGTCCCTTTTTTATAGTCCAGTATTCCATTTTGGGCTGTCCCTTAATAAGTGTCCATTTTGTAAAATTAGTGGGTAAAAGTTGCTGTATTGTTTATTTTGTCCCTAAAAGTAGATTTCTTTTTGAAAAGTTAGTGAGTAAAAGTGTAATGATGATGGGTAAGTAGGAAAAGTTGAGGAAAAAGTTGATGTGAAAGGTATAATGATGATGTCTTTTTAATAAGTTGGAATTACGAAGTAGGACAATTAAAAGGGACGGAGGGAGTAGTATTTTAGTGTACCAGTAAAGTTAGATATCAGGAACTGTCATAATAGCTTAGATGGTAAGTTCATCTTCTCCCGCAGTGGAGGAAGAAGGGGTTTGAGCCCCGCGAGGAGTGTGATTGGGGTTCAAGGTTTTGAACAGTCTCTGGACCCCCTATGAACTAACATACTAACTCCTCCAATTCCGTTGATGTTAAAAAAAAAGAAAAAGAAGAAGTTAGATATCAGGGGGCTAGGATATGTTTATCTACTACTATTTATATGGACACATACGCAGAAACACTCAATCGTTCTTATTGACTCATGTTTTATTTTACTGGTTAATGGCGAGATTTTTGTGTACCAACAATAAATCATGGACAAGATTAGGATTTTATATTTATCGGGTTTGGCAATTGATATTATTGGGTTTGGCAATTGATATTGGAAAGACCTCTCGATTTGACGCATGTGAAGATCATGGCAACACATCCTAAGCTCGATCCATAAAAAATATGTTGTCCATAGCTTAATTGAAACTTAACTAATCAATAGGACTATGTAATTCTAATTAATTTTGCTACTGTATTATATATGTTTCAATTAAGAATCCTACTTTAGGATAAAAAGAAAAATGAGTTGATTATAATGATTTCCACAACATATGGAGCCAAAAGACATTAGCCACAAACAAGATTCAACTTCAAGATTATTATTAATAAAAGACTAGTGGCAATAAATAAATGTAAAAGTGAAGAAGGAATTCAGGTTGATTTACCCAGTTCCAGCTAAGAAGGCAAGAGGTATCATCATCTCCCAACCATTAATATTCATGCTGCATAAAAAGACAAATAAAAATAAATAAATACGTTTATACACGTCAAGACAAAATTTACTGGGTCGATGAAAAAAATAACAAGTTGTGGGCCTATGGGCCTAGTGTCTCGAAGATGATCAAGAATGGGGCTTGGCTTAGTTCGTTTAGCAAACAAATCGAACTCGAATATAATTTTTTGCTCATTTAGTAGAATGGGTCGAGAGCTCAAGTTAGCCGCAACCCGACTCATGTAGATAAGCTCGTTTTGTATGTTAGGGATCAAACTCAAGCCTACCTCGGAGATCCTAAAATCAGTTAACCTCAGCTTGGCTAACTCATCTTCTGTATACGTATTTTGGCTCCATAGCTTTAATATTAAATTTTATTAGGCCTTATTCGTTTTAGGGTCTCAAAACTCCTGGGTATGGTTTTCAATAAATTTTTTCTATCTTTCTTCACTGTAATGATGAAAGTACCAGAAATGAACAAGCTAGAGATATATACTAACCATATGGACAAAGCATCGACAGCAACTTCTGCATTCTTCAGGTTTCCGGTCATCAATATCAGAATTTTGTAGTACCAATTCTCCAAACTGATTTAAGAAATCAATAGACCAAAATAAAAAGCCAAAAGAATTAATTAATTAATGTTGGTATAGCACCACATAGGCTGAAAAAATATGCACATTTGAGAGACAAAATTGGGCATAACATTATTAATTTATAATGTCCTAAAAGATCGATATTGGATGATCATGTCTCAAGATTTGTACCTATTTGTGAGCTTGTGGAATATATTTAAATTACTACGCTATTGTTTTAATTTTAAGCATTTCCGTTGCACCAGGAAAAAAATATAGTTGGAATGAAAGAGAATTTCAAATCCACTAGATGACTTTTGGCAGAAAACAAGCTCATATTTTATGAGAGAGAGAGAGAGAGAGAGAGAGGGAGAGAGAGAGTACCAAAGCATAACCCCAGAAGCAACCGAGAGTTTCACAAACTCCCAAAGACCGGAAAACGCCTCAATAGAAAACCCGGTCCAGGTAAGAGGACACCCACCACAAACAATGTAACCAAACATCCCCAAAACCAAAACCCACCATGAGAAATTCAAAGTAACCGCCACCCCCACCACGTCAAGCTTCAATCTATACACAAACAACCAGCTCACTGCGGCGTGCACCAACAGCGCTGCTAGAGAAACCCACGCGATCGCGGCCATCTTCTGCTGACTCTGCAGAAATCTTTTTTTTTTTTTTGATTCAGCACAGAAGAATTATTAACTAGAAACACAAAGTACAACGACTTAGAGTGGTTTTGGGTTATAAAGATATCTTTTTCATTTGTTTTTAATGTACTTTTCCTACCATGGACTTTTCTAAGTTAATTGATTTCAAGAGAAGTATTTTTAAAAATGCCAAAAAATTGGTGTTTTTGGTTTTTTAGATTTAAGCCAGATTTTGTTTCTTTTTGGGAAAATGTAAAAAAAAATTGGACTCTTAGCATTTTTTTTTTTATCAAAAAGAGAAAAATCTAGCATGACCCAAAAAATCCAACTTTTTTGTACTTACTTTTTTCTTTTCTGATTATCTTCATCAAAATGAATCATCTCATCAAGAAAGTCTTTCACCACAAAATTAACAAGAGATCACAAAGAAAGAAAGCGATTTTTTTTTTTTTTGTGTGTGTAGAAACCTCTGGAGGGGGAATTGGAAGGCGAAGCTGAAGTGTACTGGGATCATCCACAAGGAAACGACGCCTGATAGCTCGGCGATACCGGAGGGTTGGCCAAGGAGTTTTAGGATCGGAGAGGCGAAGAGGTAGAGAGGGAGTAGGAGGATGCAACAGATGAATAGGATGATCCAAGAGCGTTGCATGTATATGCCCAACATGTGGTATTTTTTGGCCCCGAATGCTTGACCGCATAGTGTTTCCAATGCACTTGCCATCCCCAGCTGCTCATAGTCCAAACCAACACCACATTTAAAAATATATGTACGATCGAACACCGGAAATTATTTAGAAATAGAATTGTTTTTAGGCGAAAAAAAAAATATGGTCAGAAACACAATTGTAACCATGTTTTTTTTAATTAAATTCGTCTTTGTATAATGAACGACGACTATGATTCCGGAGATAAACTATAGTGAAATCATATAACTATTTTTTTTGAATGACAAAAAAATTTATTAATTTTTGAAATTAAATTACAAAGATTAAAAGAACTCCAAGCAGCATCAAGCCGGATAAAAGAAAACCCATAAGGGGAAACAATAAGCTCCAGGAATCATATGCCAACAAAGACCCCAAGGAATATTATAATAATCAAGTTGATTTTTCACACAGAGTAGTGTGATACGAGCACTCCAAATTGAACGTCAAGATTATAATTTTGGGCTCAGGCTGAGTCTGTTTCATGAGTACAACTGCTCTTTTTTCATTGAATTTTAAAACTTTTATGCAAAATAGAACATTGGGTCATTCTAGTTGAACTTAAAGTCCTGTTCCAGTAAGGTTTTTTATTAAAGTACATATTTTTTGCTTTATAAGATAGGTCATTCTCTCACAAATCATAATATATCATATTTAATTCAAAAAATAAGTACTTATTTTAGTTAATAGAATATACCATTATAAATTGAAAATTTGAGTGATTTTATCGAGGATTTATTCATATTCGATTGAGTAGGTTTTTTTTTTCAGGGAGAGTTAACATATGATGTTTTAAGAGATGAACGGTTTATGGCAATAAAACCGGGAACTCTTCAAAAACCACAAACGAGGGAGTGAAGGAGTACCAAAAGGCCGAAGTTGAAGCCAACGACGACGGTACTACCAATGGAGACGGCGGCGAGCTCATGGTCGCCTAGGTGGCCGGCGAACGCTTGAGTGATGACGAACATGGAGTAGGTGGCGAGGCGGTTGAACATAGAAGGTCCCACTATGTGCCACAACTTCTTCGATTCGATCCACACCCTCTGCGACAGATCAAGACTATCATCATCTCTTCCGTCTCCGTATTTCAATCGGGCGGCTGCGGATGAATAGTCTAACAAGGGTTGTTTAGCTTCCTCTGCCGCTGCCGTCACCGCTGCGGTACCGTTGCTCGGCATCTTAATTTTTGGGCTAGTTTTGGTACGTAGGAGGAGTTCTTTTGGTAGCTCGGTGGAGAGGTGGAGAAGATAGGACTTTAGATTGTCTGTGGCTTGTGGTACAAAACAAATTAATGGGCATCCATTTCATTGGCTTGTGATGTATTTATGAGGAATGATATACCAAAAAGGACAAACAATTCAGTCTATCCGCTGGACTACGCTTCGGTTTTAATGGAAAATGATACCCCCACCGAACCTAACCCACCGTACCGGCCACCGCACGCTCGCCGGGCCCACTCCGGCCACCGGACGACCGATCCGAACCGTCCAAAAATTCTATAAAAAAAAACCGAGTGGGCTAACGCGAGAATCAATGGCATCTGAGGTGTGTAAGTGCTCGATCCGAACATCCAATTTTTAATGGGTCGGATCATCTGATTTTTGGAAGTTCGGATTGAGCACTTACACACCTCAGATGCCATTGATTCTCGCATTAGCCCACTCGGTTTTTTTTTTTAGAATTTTTGGACGGTTCGGATCGGCCGTCCGGTGGTCGGAGTGGGCCCGGCGAGCGTGCGGTGGCCGATGCGGTGGGTGAGAGTGCAGTGGGTGTATCATCTTCCGGTTTTAATTGGGTTTTCTTGTATGGACGGATAAAATTGATCCTCCCAAGTACTTCTACCGTCTTGATTTGTTCGTTTAATTTTAAAAAATTTAACTTGTTAGGGGATACAATCATTACACTTTGAAAACTAAATTTTTCTCAAATACTTTTCAATTCAAAATGTACATGTCACATCAATTTAAAAAAGAGAGAAGGGTAAATGAGTATTTTTATAGGATTTCTGTCTTAGTCATTTAAAATTGGACAAACAATTTAGAACAATGAAAAGTCAAAAAGTGGACAAACAAAATGAGATGGATGAAGTATTTAATTTGTTGGGCTAGATATCAAGTTATCAAAATAATGAATAAAGAGAGAGACAATTTATGCAGGATTGAACTCGATTTAACGCTAACCTTGTTGAGATGTGATCTTTATTCCACGAATGGATCCTTTGTTGTATCAGAGGATTTTTTTTTCTTAAAGATCTCATATACTGGAGTTTATTTTTGTATGTTATCTTGATGATGAGGCCAGGAGGAGACGCTACGTGTAACTTGTCGGATTCTAAAAAATTCTCTCTCCCTCACTCACTCACTCACTCACTCAGGTGATTGCAAACCCTAGGGCATCCCCACTGCCGCCGCCTACTGGGGGCGGGGAGGTGTCCTCCTTCCCTCCTCCCCCGGTCCAATCTCCTCTTTCATCCCCTTTTATCTCTATCTTCTACCCTCTCCTTCTCCAGATCATGCCCTTACCCTCTCCTCCGATTTTGATGAGTTTCTGCCCTCCCCAGCGTGGGAGGGTGAGGCGTTTTCGTCTCCAACCTGTGGTTCCTTGGCTCCGCTGGTTTGCCTAGCGGCATGGGTGTCTCGTTGATCGTGGGTGGTCCGGTTTCGTGGCAATGTCTGGATTTGGTGGGCATAGGTGATGCGGTGGTGTACTTGTAGGAGTTTTTTATTTTATTTTTGTTTTGCATGTTTTATCTTTTATTCAAAAAATGATCGGTGAAGATGGCAGTGTTGATCGGTGGTGGTGAGGTGGATGTGGCCCACATGGCTAGGATGCTCAAGTTGTTTTGTGTGCCGAAGTCCGGTTGACGACCACTCCGAGTTCTCATTCAGGTTTGGGGCCAGCAGTTTGTCCTTCTCGATTGTTGCTGTTGTTGGTTATCAGCAGAGGAGTTCGTGTTTTGTTGGGATTGTTTGGGGCATGCTGTTGATTGGTGGTGGTTTGCTCGGTGAGATATGAGAGAGAGGGAGTCTGAATTTGAGAGAGTCATGTTTTTTGGCCGTCGATTATCGTCTCAGAAATTGCAGAGAAGAAGAAAAAAAATTGCAGAGGGCAAGAAAGAGTGATGAGAGAGATGGAGTCGTCTGCCCTTGTACTTCGTTTCAGAATCGAAAATGCAAAGGAGAGAGAAGGGGGTAGGAGTTCCACCTACTTCTGAGTTTACACAAGGTTGCATTACTTTTTTTTTGCTTTTCTATTAACGGGATGTCTAAACCAGCTTCTGCAGGCGTGACACCTTTTTAAAAGGAACAAAATAGTTGATAAGAAAGCTTTACTTATGGCATGCATTTGGACATATCAATTGCATATATAATACTTGAAAAAAAAAAATCAAATTAAGGTGAAAATTTTAGTTCAGGCCCAAAGCTTAAACTAGATTACGTAATTGATTAATTTGATTTCAGAGTTATCTATATCTGATTTATTTTTTTAGCTCAAGCCCAAAGCTTAAAAACTTTTTCTATGATTTGATTTTAGATAAGGTTAAATGAATCCAATAAAAAAAACAAGCAAATGGTCTACAGTACTATTCAATTTTTTTACAAGTCAGTTGTTTTTTAGTTCTTTGTCTTTGAACGGACATCGAATTTTTGTTCCCCAAGTTACGCAAGACACCAAAACCCATCTGTCGTTTCTCAGCATCCGCAATAGGAAAATGCATCATGATAATTGGAGATGATCCTCTCCGCAAGCACGCGCAACGCACACATGGGTCCCATTTGTTTGATGCAAGATTGTCTATACTGAAATTTTCGTGAACCCCGTATATCAAGTGATTTTCAATTGTAGGATCGTGATTTGGAAATCGATCCGATCTTGCAGCTGAAAAATTCTTGGTACATGGATACACTTTATATAATTTCGGTGCAGAGAACCTGTGGTGCACATTTGTTTCAGTGCCGTCCAAGAAACTTGATGATTACCGAATTTTGATATTTCTTACACGCACTATTATGTGATAGTAAGACGAACCTTATAAATATTTCAAGATTGATGTCTTGCCCATCAAGTAGTGTCTCAATCATTAGCGCTATGACCTTTTTAGTGAGTCATCAATTTTGAATGTTTTGCATTCTGTAGTGTGAACAAATTTTCCCACCCTCCTTAGAGGAGTAAGTTTTATTCTATTTACATGTCGTAGAAGAAAGCATGGGGCGACTCCACTAGGGTTTTATTCTATTTACTATTAATTCATACGATAGGACCTCCATCATCAATAATAATATAGTGGAATAATTTTCTTTTTTTTCTAATTTGTCGTAACAATCTGGCAAAATTATCTAAAAATTAAGCTCCACTCTTTGCTCAAATAAATTAAACAAAAGCAATAAGTTGCCCCAATTTGCTTCTTACTTAACAAATGTTTCCAATTTAAATCTATATATTGGCAGAAAACAACAAAGCTTATCCATTTGGACACGGGACCAGTATTGTAGGGGTGCAGAAGTGTAGAGTGCGATTATAACCGTCCATCTCTTGCAAATTTGAGCCACTTAAAATACTTTTAAATGATTCAGGTTGTGTACTCGCTCATATCCTGACATCCTGTCATAATCGTGTCCTGTCATAGTCATACAGGAATAAGAGAATCCACAGTCACGTTTTTTTCTGTAGTAATGTGAATATAGTCCAAGAAAACAACAAAGCAGAACCAACAATGGATCAATAACTTTACACTTACACATGTGGCCCTGAATGGTCATTGTTTTGAAACAAGATCATACAGTAACGACAAAAAAGCTGATAAGGGGGAGGTTGGCTTAACTCTCCAATGGTTTTTTGGCACGGATTTTTTATTGTCTTCTCTTAATTTTTATTAAATTCGGATTAAATTTTTACACCTTGTTTTTCGTCTCCATAAGAGAAATCGGAAAATTATGAACACACTCCCTCTGTTACAAAATTTTGGTCACTCTTAGCAATTTTTAAGTGTTCTAAAAAAATTATCCCATTCAACCAGTAATTGGCAAAAGGTGATAAATTTACTCTTGAGAAAATTTCTGTTATATCCCTTCGGCTTTAAGCGAAAATTCACTTTGGTCCTTCACATTTTAATTTAGACAAATATATACTTGCATTTTGGAATTGATTTCAATGTGATCTATGTTTTGGATGCCGTTTATTTTTTTGACGGCAAATGGTCATGCACCCAGCACATGACTGATTTTAGGGGTAGATTTGTCATTTCACTCCTCCCTCAAGAGTACCCCATTCTCTCTCTCCTCCCCACCCTAAAACCATGGTTGCTCGCCAAGCAACTCCACTGCGGGAGCGGAAGCTAAATCTTGATGTGGGTTGAAAAATCCAGCCGCCACTAAATCCTCTAGGCCGGTCTTCCACCACCGCCCCTATTGGCACCATAACGGCCACCGCCCTTGCGTCCACCCCACCCGCCACCGCAACCTCTTCCACCGAACTGGTCGCAATCATCACTATAGCCAAGACCCAAGAGAGAGGGCACTCAATTGCAAAACAATGCTCAAGAAGAGAAGAGAAACACAAACCCATTCTTGAGAAACACTACCCATTGATAGATAATGCTTCTCTCACAGTACGTACTACTTCAGTACTTGCCTTGTTGTCTTTTGGAATGAAAAGAAAACTCCTTCTCCTGATATAGGCCACGGCCCACCTGCTATGCTCTAAACTAGTCCACTGGGGACTCATTAATAGGGGGAACATTGAATGAGTTGTTTAATTTTGAGAGGGAGAGAGTCAACGTCCGAGTTCAAAATAATCCATTGAGTTTAGTATGTGAAGAAAATTGGGGGAAAAACTAGTTTGGGTTTTGCATTGGCCGGGTTGCTTCGTGGAAGGGATGGAGATTGACGTGTGTGCGTGAGAGAGAGAGAGAGAGAGAGAGAGAGAGAGAGAGAGAGAGAAGGGGGAAAGAGGGGAATGAACAAATCTGGGAAAAACAAGTGGGGTTTTGCACTCGCCGAGCTGCTTGGTGAGTGACCCTGGTTTTGGGTCTGGACGTGGACCCTGGTTTTGGTATAGGGAGGAGAGAGAGAATGGAGTTTTGAGGGAGTGAAATGGCAAATCTACCTCCCCGTTCAAAAAACAAACGGCATCCAATACATGGATGACATTGAAACCAATTTCAAAATGCAAGTATATATTTGTCCAAATTAAAATGTGAAGGATCAAAGTGAATTTTTGTTTAAAGTCGAAGGGATATAACAGAAATTTTCCCTTTACTCTTTTATCCCTACTTTTTGAAAGTAAGTACACATGCACTTATGATGTTTTGAAGGGTAAAAAGACAAAAGCAAAAATATGACAAGTACAATATCAATATTCTCCTAATAAGTTGGAATTTCTAAAAAAGCTTGATCGATTCTATGTCCAATTTTCTGTCGGCAAATTGGGCGTAGAATAAATCAAGTATTTATCAATATCTGACGGAAATAATTTTTTGATG
>BPLS01021682.1:0-12538 GCA_019656275.1 Rhododendron kiyosumense | reverse complement strand
GAGAGAGAGAGAGAGAGAGAGAGAGAGAGAGAGAGAGAGAGTGTTTTGGAACTACAAATGCTTGAATTTAGGGATTCATGGAAGATGAGTCCCTAGTGAGAGGACGGCAAGTTAAGTGTGCTGACCTGTACTTGTAGAAGTTTGGCTCCATAAAGTTGCCTACCTTGTTCCTCGAACAATGATTGAGGAATTTCAACTTCAACCATCTGAAAATACATAATACGTCTGAATTCAAGAAATGGGAGACAAATGCAAAGACGGAGGTGAATATGTTATATCTAGAGAGAGAAAGGATCCCAACACTCAGTCTCAAACATAACCCCCCTGGATGAATGGATTTTGATCAAGGGGCTAACGAAATTCTCCAATTGATTCTTATGTAGGTCCGCGAAATTTAGGCAGATACATAGGTTATTTATACGTGCACTTGACCGAATGGACCAAAAGAAACCCTTTATGTTTCTATTCCATGAAATCGCCGACGAGACATGTACAGCAAACAAAAGAACAAAATAGAATAGTAAAGAAAAGAAAAGAAAACAAGAACACCATGTTGAAGTGTGATTGCAGAAGCATCAGTTGAAATCCCATAGAGATGAACTCAATTTATAAACCACAAATTACCGAGATAGAAAGAAGCTATGGTACCTTGCGAAGCTGGTCAAGAATGGCATTATCTGTTGCTTGATCTTTGGCTGTTTGCTCCAATTTTAAGAATTGTTGTAGCAAGGATTCTTTGACCTGCAGTTCATGTAGCACAAAATTTTATCACATATTACTTACCTTCACCAAGAACTCCAATGAAATTCCATGTTACTGTAATGGCTCACCTGCTCAAGGGTAGTGCATTTGGGAAGAAGCTTATCAGCAAGGGAGTCATCCAACTCTGGCAGATCTCTGTAAAATAGTTCCTTACATTCAACCTAAAAGGAGATAAAGCAACATCAAACTTATGTCTGAACAGTCTTTCAAGTCAACAAAGCATATTATATGGCACTAACGTTAATATGAGATTTCGTAGACTACACATGGACTCAACAGAAAAATGCTTTTGTTTGTTGAGGTAAAGGGTAGGTACAATTCAAACACAAACTCAACCGGTTACACCGCTTCTGAATGTAGTTCCACTCGGTAATATCCACCTGAATTGGCCAAGACTTTGCTTCTAGCCACACTTTTATCGAAGTATCAAATTCGGGCATCTATTCTGAAGGTATATTAGGATAAGCTCAAATATCTAGCTCGCTCAAAACTAGGATTTTATCAAGAACAGATTCACACTGGCACAGAACATCACACATATATGAATGAAATACAAAGGCTAAGGAGCAAAAGAAAAATTGGATTCCCTTAAAGTACAAAGGAGCCTACAGTAAATTGAGCGTGAACACCTCGAAGATTCTCTTGCCTCCATGATTCAGGGAATACAAGTGGAAACGATTTTGTTTCACCCCGTTGAATTCCAATTATTGAATCCAAAAAACCGGGAAGGACTTTATCTCCATCCTCTGTATCGAAGTTAAAGCCTACAAAACAAAACAAAACAAAAAAATCTCAGAATTTGGTTGGATCACTAGAAATACTTGGTCATATACTAACATTCCAGAGAGTGAAACAACTTTAGTGTTACTTGGTTCCAGTCCTTTATTGCCTAGAGGGGTAAATGAAGTGAATAACGACAAACCTGTACTTTCTGCAGAAGGGATCTTTTTAATGTTAGATTCATCTTGGTCAATTGTCGTTGCTGATATATCAAGGACTGCAACATCACCAACCTGTGCAACCATCAAGAAATAAGCAACACGTTTTCTTCAAATGAACCTCAAATCATAAGGAACTCCTTCTGATCCTTGGGTCAGTATGCTGTAAGCAAGTGTGCATCAAGGATTCAAAACAAACAAGAATGTATGTCGAAAACCTATGTTGGTTGACGAAACAAAATCGCATTTACTCCCTGGCTTCTAGAGATGATTATTCAGTGAGGTTCATCTCTCGCGAAGTCATAAGTTTAACAGATATATTATTGTTCTTCTTCCGACTGCTCACAGTATTTCAGTCCGTCACAGTAGATGTTGCAGATTTATCCAAGTTGATGGGAGGTTTTTTTTTTTTGCTTTGGTGAATTGATGGAAGGTTGGCTGAAGCAAATAAGAATAGTATTTTTCTCCATGTAGTTATCACAGTTACTTTTCCCCTGTTCTTGGGCAAATATAATCGATTGAATCATGAAGCTCTCCATTGAAAATCCAAAGAGAGAGAGAGAGAGAGAGAGAGAGAGAGGGAGAGGTTATATTCATATACAAAATATTTAAAGTATTTACCTGTAGGCCTCTGTCAGTAACAATTCTCATGGAACCTAAAAATTTGTGCCGGCGCCTTAATTCCTGTTCTGAAGCTTTGTGAGCATCTATTTCACTATCTATCTCAACAACTACCTTCAAATTCTTGTATCCATCCTCAGGAATCCACCTGACCTCCGGTGCCAGATCAACAATGACGTCATATCTGGAGCAGAAGTCGAAGTCAGCACGCACTACTCCAACAAATGCACGAAACTGAACGCGCGCACAAAAAAAACACTCTCCTCACTAAATGCCGCTACTTCTAATAGACCAGGCCAAAGTTATTAAAGTCTCACTTTCATGAGCACCTTAAGTTTTTAGGTTTTGTGAAGCCTGATTAGTACTGGACTCAAAGACCACGCGTTAATTGATATAGGGATTCTAATTAGATTGCTGGCTACATTAGCAGTCATAATTGCATCTTCCTCCTGATTGACCATACTGAATTTGGTGTGACCTGTGGCTGTTGTCTTTCTAGCTGAAATAAATCTGTGTCACATATTCCTGGTTGTGCTTCATCTTTTATTTTTTGTGCTATTTGTTAAAGCATCCAACTCAAAAATAATTAGCAATGAGTGGAGAGACCACCTAGGCTCACATAGTAGTTTTGGAGGAGATAATTAACCAATGTGGAACAAACTCCAACAGTCTGTAACTGTTTGGTTTGTTGCCCAAATGCCTGAGCACCTGGGTGGTTCTTTAATGCTAGAAAAGCAAAGTTCAGCTAGGCGCTTCTCATTGTCAAGGGGCAGCATTATATTCACATGGAAATTTGTACCATTCAATTGTTAACGATCAACTCATCTAAAGTAGTAGGGAGAAAGATGGGTAACTTTACAGCATATATTCTCAATGCACCATCTAACATGTGTCCAGATTCTCCACCACAAGGGCGCCAAACATGAACAAATATTGTAAACATTGGGCTGGCAAACAGGTTTCAATACATGATCTATTGCCTACTCTAATACCATGTTAAATTGTTGACCTCCAACTCATCCAAAAGCGTAAGAAAGAAAGGAAACTTCATAATATATGTTATCAACGAGAAATATGAACTCACCTAGAAGTTTACAATGTTTGAGAAACCAGTGTCCACACATTCTCATATTCTTATTCCACATCATTTTACTAGAACGTAAAGTTCATCAACATAAAGCTCACCCCTTGGTTAATATTTGTCTGCATCCACCAGCACCAACTAACCAAAGTGCTGAACTGCTTATTACTTCTTATCTGTAAGACAAATGCCATCATACTGCATAAAAGATGCAGCATTTCAGCCTAGTGAACCGCTACATACTCTGGCTACTCCTTGGGCCGACAATGGGACCCTTAGCCAGTCCCCTTTAAGCAGATCAGACAGCCAAGAAGACAAACATTGGAACGTGCTTATGATGACTTTTCCCCTCTACTTTCTCTTATCCTTCCCAATTTGTTTGGGAAGGAGTTAATCACAATGTGCATGAGTAATTGAGTACAATAAAGGTGCTTGAAGTAAAGAAATGCAAAGTCAACATTACTGATGAGACGAATACTAAACAAACCTAACCAAATTTTGAGAAGAATAAGTCTCTTCCATGTCAGAGAATTTGGTTGCTATGCGGACTGAGTCTTTCAAAGCCCTTCCACTCACCTGTGAACCAAAAAAATGCATCAGAGAGAAGTTTTTTTTTTTATTTTATGATCAGACAGAGAGAGAACCAGGAACGGCTTATTGAGAATTACAAAACAAACCACCACAAAAAAAATAAAAAATAAAGTAAGCTTTCTGTTGCCTTCATCTACATTGGAATACATGAAGAATGGTCTTTTCATCTTCTGGCCTTGGCCACACCAACTAACTCAACCCTTGAAGTTCTTGGACTACATGAGAATAAATTGAACCTTTGTTGCATGTGAAAGAAAAATGTGATAGCCCGTTTAGAAAGCATTATACATGTACTATCCGTAAAGACTATTTAACCATAACTTGCTTCTGATCTATTTGCAGAAAGCTTATGCTAGTTTACAAGGTAATCCCCTGGAGCTTCCTTTATCTTTTGATTTTTGGGCAATGGAGATGAGTTTCCATCAAAGGGCTGAGTTGGTGTGGAGAGGGATGGGATGTCTATATCTAGCTATTTTGAAATACTCAAATCAATATAATCATCTAGAATATCGAGACAGTAGATAGTCATGAAGAAAGCAAATGCCAAAATTTCTCATTGGTGAAATATCAAATGACTAAATTAACTACTGCTTTCCATGGAAAATCTGAAATGTAAAATCGCGAAAACGTAGGATTTAAAAGAATGTAAGAAATAATGGCAACATACCGAAGACATGGCATGTGGAAGGGTTCTGTCCAAAATAGATTCAACAGTTGCCTGCCGAACATTTTTCCTCCCTACATGACCTACCAGGATATTCTCTGGAACTTCCTTCCCTGCGCGAAATCCGGGAACCTGTGAATAAAGAAAAAAATACCTAAAAACCAAATGATGCTAAATCTCATTCTCGGAGTTAGGTTTCCTAATCAGGACTGCCAGGATGTATTCCAAGTCCCACAGGTTGTACAAGTATTGGGGAAAGTCAAAACAATTTACCAAAAGCATCAACTGGGTTCCAATGTTTGACATGCAGACTTAAAACAAAATAAATACCTGAAAGAGCGATGGTGTCCTGTATGAGGTCTATAATGGGAAGAAAAAAAAAAAAACTAACTTGGGAGGGTTGAGTAACGCAAAAAGCCTGTTCCACCATTGCAACTCAAAAGTTCAATTTCACTGAAAATTCCTAATATCAAGAATTGTTTCCCAGGTTAGTTTTCTTCTAAAACCTCTCAATCATCCGAAATCAAAGGATTGTCAACTAATTGTCCACTGCAACTTATCACGTTGTATTCCATTCAAGAAAGCATTATACTAATGAACATGAAATGAAGGAGAGTAACCAATATCAAAACACAATACTACCTTTGACATCTTCATGAATTCCTTTATGATCCTCTTGTAACAATCCTCGCAGACAGCTGGTGGAACTTCTACACTCAATCTAGCCTGGATTTCGAGAGAGACAAAATCTCCAAATTATGACTCGAAAAATAGTGCACTATAAAATTTGGATAGATAATGCAAAACCCACCATTAAATTAGCTCATAATGATAGAGGCAGGCAACGGGCTACTAAATGAACCAAGCTGTGTGAGTTCAAGCTCGGGTTCACTTGTTAAAAGTTCGTTCAAGACCGGTTAGTTGCATAAACAAGCAAAACTTGAATATATTTTCAAAGCTCGTTAGGCTTTCTAACCAAGTTTGAACAAGCTGCCGCTCAGCTTGTTAGGCTTATAATGTATAAAGATTCAAGCTACTCGAGATTCGCTCGTGTTTAGCATGATTAAACCTTGTTTTAGATCAGCTCATCCCATAAACAAGCAAGGCTCAGAACATATTCTAAAGCTGGTTAAATTTTCAAACCAAGTTTGAACAACCACCTGCTCGACTCGTTTGGCTCATTCATCACTCCTAGGCGGAAGGGTTTTTTTCAAGAAATTGAGTCGCAATGAAATTAAAATATCTCATTGAGGAGATAAAACCATTGAGAAAACATTGACTAGGTGATGATTCAAATACTAACTACTTGAGAAACACATACCCAAAATCTCCAAATTATGACCCAAACAATAGTACACCATAAAATTTGGTAGAAAATGCAAAATCCAACATTAAATCATCTCATAATAACAAATGCAATAAGGCAATTTCACGAAATTCAATAATAATGACATTAACATAGGGGGAAAAAAAACTGTAATAATAAAGACGAGAATAACTCACTCTGGAATTGGGCTCTTTCTTTTCTGTGACCAAGATATCAGCCGGAAGTTTGTCTTCCACATGGGCTACCGCGGCCGATGAAGCAGAAGCTGCGAATACAGTGGAAAATCTTGAAGATTGAGGTTGGAGGAGAGAGAATTGGCGGGAAGAAGTTGATAGTTTGTGAGAAGTGAAGAATCTGTGGGTGGTATTAGTGTGGTGTGATTGAAGGACAAAAGGGTTAGAGAGAGAAAGAGATGGGGTAGAAGGAGTGGGTTTGAATTGCGGTAAGGCTGAGGTGGTTGTAGAGCTACAGAGCGCCATTGCTGGTGTGGAGTAGAGTTTTTGCTGTGAGCAGAACAGATAAAGTTCGAGGGAAGCAGAATGGGGAGGGTGTGTGAAAACGACGACGTATGATTTTTGTATTTTGCCTAGCGAAATAATTTTTTTTTTCTTGATCTTAGGGAAATAATTTTCATACTCCCCTTTTTTACAATCCAATTTTTTTTTGTCTTTATCCATGTGAATTTACAATGTTTTTTTTGAATGTGTGAAAAAATGTGAACAAAGGTCAAGATAGTAAATTCATATGGATAAGGATAAAAGTAGAGTGTAATTGTAAAAAGAAGAATATGTAAATCAATTATTTTTCCCTATTGGGAAAACATTTGACAAAAGTAGAGTGTAATTGTAAAAAGAAGAATATGTAAATCAATTATTTTTCCCTATTGGGAAAACATAAATCTGTTCACATAGATCCAATGCACAAATCTTTTAAATAAGTTTTTTGAGGCCCACCTCAGATTCCACAAAGATGATATGGACTGTTCATTTTTTAAATAATACTCCATCTGTCTGTGTTTGTTTGTATTATTTCACACTTAAAAAAGTTTTGTATTTTTTTTACACTTGAATCTTAAAAAATATGCAATATGAATATTCTTTAATTGATCTCAATTAATTCTATTATACAAAATTTTTAAATTGTAAAAAATATCATGGATTGAAAGGTATAGACAATTTCGTCCATGACACGAATGACGAAAATAGACTAACAAACACAAACGAGGGAATATTTTGAGTGATTCGTCCCATGAATTCTAAAAACACACTTATCAATATTTAATTGAATTGATTTTTTGCCCGAAGACTCAAACAAATATTTTACAAAAAAATGAACGATTTAGAATTTCGGATAATCTTTGCGGGATCCGAGGTGTGCTCCAAAAACACACATGTACAAGATCTGTCTATTTGTTTTTTGCGAAAATAGAATTCCCATCCTGTACCAAAATGTTTGTTCGCTTTGCAAAGCGATAGACCTAGAAATAATACATTTTTTAAGAAAAATTCAACAATTTGCTATATTTCAATGAGTTTTTTTAGTTTTGTTTTGCAGATCAGACAAACATTTTGAGATGAGAGTAGTACTAGTTCTAGGTGTTTGATAAAACCAGAAAAGAAAGAGAGACATTACAAAGGATAATTTTTAGACTGACCCGCTTCGCTAAGAGAAATAAGTACTTATCTTTTGAATTAAAGGTGATATATTGTGAGAGAATGTCCTGTCTCTTACAGCAGAAAGTAAGTATTTAAAAAATAAGGATCTTAACGGAACGGGGCATGCCCATGCTCGCGTGCCTTCAAGTATGGCTCAAAGACTTTCACTTTTGCACTGGCGGAGGCATATAAGGGCTTGGGGTGGCCCGGCCACTCTCGACATCTAAATTTTTTTACTAATATTACATGTAATATGGTCATTATTTATATAATTAGTATAGCAATCTCTAAAATTACGAATAATTTTGATTTGATGTAGCCAAAAATTGAAGTTATTTTAAATTGTCTGGTAAAATTTTCTCAAATTCTTTTATAGTCGAAAATAACCACACATGTGCATTGCAATTGTAGATAATAATGCAAAAGATATTATATTCGATATATTAATGTACCACAAAGTTACACTAATTGAGTACATTTTTGCATGAAAATACTTCTCTTACGTCGGCCCTTCTCGAACCAAAAATTCTAGCTCCGCCACTGCACTTAAGAGTGTCCTTGGCAAAGTATGAGCACAAAATAAAATGAAAACTATTTTGAGGCAAAAAGCATACACAAAAGTGACAACACCGAAGAGCAATAGAATTCTACTTTTCACAGTTCATGCTTCGAGAACGATAACAAAAAAAAAAAAAATTAACTGCATGCTTAATTGCTGTTTGCACCAAAAATTTCCAATCCAATTTTTTGACCAAAAAAACGAACTCAGAAAAATGAAACTCCAACTCGGAGTTCTCGTTTTCTTCCAAAATAAATGGATTTGGAAAATTGTACCAAATTATAAGTACTCCTAGTATTTTGTTCCTTTTCCCCATAAAATAACACCTTCGTAAAAATATGGGGACACGAAAGGCCATGCCATTTCAAAATTCAGTTACTTCTGCACTTAAGCGGCAAAACGAGAGAGGACATGAAAGCCATCGTTGCTCTTTCTTAAAGCCATCTCTCTCTCTCTCTCTCTCTCTCTCTCAAACACACACACACATCTCCAACAATGCTGGTGAAAAAATGATGTCAAAGAAAATAGCCGTATCTAGCGACGACACATGCAAGCTCTCTCTTCCATCCTCGGCTGCGTCAGTGCTCATAGTCGCGAGCAACGTGGATCTCTTGGCAGAGATACTTGTACGAGTCCCCGTGAAATCCCTCCTCCGATTCAAGTCCGTTTCCCCGCAACCATGCTACCCGCCAGAATCCCCATCCTCTGCCCTCAGGCATCTACTTCTACTCCAAACGGGACCGGTCGTTATCCTTGAACGATCAAATCACCCACCTCCCAGTTAACGGTCACCCACGAACAAGTCTGCCAAATTTCTCATTTCTCGATGGAGTAGGATTCGGAACAAAACTACTTCACTCTTCCAATGGCTTGATGTTGTGCTCAACTGGGGAGAAGGGTAAAGACTACGTGGTTTGTAATCTGACCACACAAAAGTTCGCGGTTCTTCCCACACTCGCCGCCATATCGAAATCGTATTGTACGTTTCAATCGTACTTGGTGTTTGATCCTAAAAAATCACCTTACTACAAGGTGGCAGTTGTAATTTTTGCTCTCGACTTGGACACTTCGCTACTTGCTGTCTACTCTTCCGACACTAGCTCTTGGAATAGCGGTCCGAGGATTCAAGACACAGGATCGGAAACATACGGTGCCATTTGGAATGGGGCGATCCTATTAATGAGCTGCGTGGGAGCATGGCGCAACTGTGCAGAACATGACCACGTCTATCTCCAATTCGACATCGACGTAGAGAAGTTGACGACTGCTCGAGTGCCACCCCATACCAATCTTTCCAAGGAGATTATGTATTTCGGAGAATGTGGTGGCCATTTGCTTCGCATACAAGTTCAGCACAACGCTATAGACTTCAACGTGCTTGAGATGACCGACAGAGATGATAACTTCCGGTGGACTCTCAAGTACCAAGTAGATCTAGCGCCATTAATTTCATTGCCACGAAGAAAAAACGGTAAGTTTATAAGTGTCACGAAAGTAGGAGAAGGTGAAAACGATCTTGCAGTGGTGTTATATGTGGGGCGCAAAGTCGTGCAGTACAATATCAAGTGCAAGACGCTAACGGTGCTTTGTGATTTGCCCGGACGCTACTTTGCAAGCATAGTCCACCCTTACATGCATTCCTTCCACTTTATCGAAAGTCTAGCTCCTCTTTGAGTGATGTCCTGTAAATTTTGAAGTCTTTTTCTTTTGGATTGCTTTTTTTTTTTTTTTTTGTGGTTCGGTAGTTGTTTTGGTAGGGGTGTTTTCTTAATTCCTTCCTTGCTTTCAAGGAATTAGCCTCTGGTTGTTTATATGTATGGATTCCAAGGCCATACCCTTGATCCTTTTTGGTTGTGTTTATGATTTTGTCCTTTTTGACCTTGTTTGTTTTCAAATTTTACTTTATTTTAACTTTGTTTTTTAATTACTACCTTATATTTTTTTCAATCATTACCCTATTTCTTTAATTATTAATTTTATTTCTCTCTATATCTCTCTCTATTCATTACTCATTTCTCCAATCATTACTTTATTTCTCTTTTCACCCATTACCAAAATTAAATTACTGAAAGTTACCGAATAAGGCAAACTTTCTCCCATAAGTCAAACAACATCCTAGCTGTGGAAAAAAAAAAAAAAAAACATCCTAGGGTTGAAACAACGACCATCAATTGCAAAGACAGAGTGTGACTAGATCAATTTTGGGTCTCTATTAGCAATAAGTCTAGGTACACTACATTAAATCACTATATTATCCATTACATTTTTTATGAGACTCATTTTGGATTTCACAAAAAATACAGAAAAATATTTATTAATTTTAAAATAATATTTAGGGGGTCTGGTAAAAAATCAGCTCTAATGGATATTGGTAAGTATTATTTCTAGATTTATAGGAGCGAAAATGCTCAACTGCGTTGTTTCGGTCATACGAACCCAGAAATAATATTTACCGATATCCGTTAGAGCTGATTTTTTTACAGGGTCTCATAAAACATTATTTTAAATTTTTGGATATTTTTTTGTATTTTTTTGAAATTCTGAATGGACTCCACAAAAAATATAGTGTTTGGTGTAGTCTATGTAGCATCATGGAGGGAAGTCGACAAGATGTCATCGAGGCGATCTGTGAAATCAAAGACGTGGCATAATTATCTTTCTTACCTTTAACCCCTGATTAAACTGGTAGGATAAATAAATAATTTGAAAGGATAAAGATCTACGCTGTCGATTGTCGAGATGAACGACTGCTCGGCATTGCTGCCAAGTGGTGACAGCAGCATCCCTGGGTCTGGATAAATATATCATGACATGACTATATAAAGATGAATGCCAAATTTTATTTTCCGTTTTGATCGCAGTGCACCATACACGCGGAAGAAAGGTTTTGCAGAAAGCCAAACTTTGAGCTACGTTATGGGTAAGGTGCGGGCGGAATATGCCATGAGGTCCTATTTCGCTAAGATTCTTATTTTTAGAGTTTTAATTTTAAATTTTACGAGACAAATTATTCTCTTATAATATATTATTTTCAATTAAAAAAATACTTATTTTTCAAATAAGTGCTACTTATTTTAATTAGTGAAATGAGGCTTAAGTATACAACCACACACAATTTAAGTGCGGATAAGTGTGGGATCCCACACTTAGTGTGTGTAAGGCTCCGTTTGTTTCGATGTAAAATATTTTCCATTTTGCAAACAAATTTCAAACTTTTATTTTCTAGTATTTGGTTGACACTTAAAAATATTTTCAGAAATTGATAAAATAGTGTAGAGAGAGATAAGAGAATATTGGAATTAAACGTGGGTTAGGATTGATGATCGAGAAAATTGAGCAATGAGAATTGCAGTAGATGGCAGCGGGCTCATTTCGAAAAATAACTTACGGAAGATTTGAGGGTAAGTCATTTTCATTTAATTAATGAAAAATGTTTTACATGTAAATTTTTTTTCTCATTTTTTACACAATCAAATACTGAAAAATAGGTAAAATATTTTACAGGAAAATATTTTACGCCCAAATAAACGGAACCTAAGTATTTGTGGTTGTACCAAAACTGTATAAAAGAACATTAACACGTAACTTAAACTTTCTATTTTCCTTTCATGTTCGAAAAAGACACAGAAATAGGAATGCAAATGAGCTGAGTTGCTCGCGACTTGATCGTGACTCGGCTCCTAAAGGCAAGGCTCGGATAGACTCACTAATTGAGCAGGGTGGTGGACGGCCGATCCGAGCCGTCCAAAAATTCTAAAAAAGAAAACCGAGGGGGCCCACGCGGGAATCAATGGCATCCGAGGTGTGTAGGGTGCTTGATCCGAGCACCCATTTTTCGTGTATATACACATGTGTGTGTATATATACATGAAAAATGGGTGCTCGGATCAAGCACCCTACACACCTCGGATGCCATTGATTCTCGCGTGGGCCCCCTTGGTTTTCTTTTTTAGAATTTTTGGACGGCTCGGATCGGCCGTCCGGTGACCGGAGACGGCCCGCCGGCGGCCGGTCGGTACGTTTTCCCTCCCCCCAATCTGTACATATAGCAGCACTCTTTACTAAAAACTGGAGACTCAAAAGTTCGACTTATTTAAAAAAACTCATTAAATTAAAAACTGGAGACTCAAAAGTTCGACTTATTTAAAAAAACTCATTAAATAAATTAGCCCCAACTCACTTCGTCAAGGGCTCGGCTCTTTCACAAAAGATCCAAGCTCGAACATGAATTGTAGTCTCATTTGGCTCATACTATAAAGCTCGATTTGCCTCGGCTATTTCCCACCCACCGACTGACCATAGCCGCAAACCATCGAGAGCTCTCAAAACTCAAAAACCCA
>BPLS01021681.1:0-15579 GCA_019656275.1 Rhododendron kiyosumense | reverse complement strand
ACCGTGCTTGAAAAGAGAACATGAGTGCACCCTCCTCCCTCCACAGTGGAGACAGAGAGGTTTAAGTCCTATGGGAGGCGAATTTGAGATTTAAAGTTATGAACAGCCTCTAAATCTTTTATTGACTAATATACTAACATTCTCCATTGATATATATAATATCTTTGTCTCTTTCAATCGCATACGTAGGGAACAGAAAAAGAGGGGCCCTGTGAAAAACGGATGCCGCTCTTCTGGTAACCTTAGCAAAAAAAAAGAAAAGAGAACATGAGTACAGTACTTCGCGTATGTTTGGTTTGAATTTTAAGGGAGATTTTAAAGTGTAGTAAGTGGAGAGATAGATTAAAAAAGTTTTATTGAAGATCGTGCGCAAGAATTTGGAATATCCCAAATGAACAAGCTCGAGAGAGTTCATGAAATTGGAATGAACCCTTTCATGTTTTCTTTTCAAATACACTAATACTTTTGGGTGGAAATATTTAGTAGTCCGAGAGCACAATATATCCAGACCACTATACAACTACTACACATTTTCACGGGATTCACAATCAAATGTGTGGATCCTTCCTAAATATACAAGTCAGAGATGATCTCGAGTAACCATGTAATGGTAATACTTTTTGGTGAGGTAGGTTTGATTGGCTCTGAACATCAATGGACTAACATTTTAAATTGGATGACCACCAAAATTTGAGTAACACTTCGCTCAAGCTTGAATGTCAATAGAAATGTAGTAACATGTTAAATAGCTTGAATGTCAAATAGAAATGCCGTTGTAAGTTTTCATAGCCATTGCTTTTGACATTATTGTAAAAAGTTAATATCAAAAAATAACACTCTTATGCTGTGTTTGGATTTGAAATTTTTTTTGAAAAATAGTAGGGGTAATAAGTGAAAAGAAATAAAGAGAAAAATGTTGGAAGTAGAGAGAATCTAGGGGAAATTTTTTGAAAAATACTTTTTGAGAAGCAAAGAGAACAAGGCATTAAAATACCGTTTTCAAAAAATGAGTATTGGGCATTTATATTTAATGGTTAGAGTTTGAATTTATAGAGATAGGATCCACTTATTATTTGTAAACTTGTTTGCCAAATTTGACACACATACTAGCATACTATTAGATTTAGCACATTCGAACACAAAAATATTGTGGCACAAAAATTATATTTTTATTTGTTAAGTCTTAACACAATAATTACCAAACCCTCACGGGATGCTCTATTGGTTTCCCCCCTGATGAAAAAGGAGGGAAAGGATAATAGGCACCTAAAAAGGAAAAGGAGGGAAAGGCCGGTATTCTTGTCTTTTCCTCGAAGGCATATAGTTGTACTGCTAGTAATTACTCCTATGTTTCAACTTCGAAGTAGTAGCCACTGGCCGCCACCAATCATACATTCCTCTGTGTTTGCATGTAGGCCTGTTTGGTGGTGCTTATTAGTAGGGAAATTTTTTTCAGTGCCGAGCAGGTACAACGTGGTGCCCGTTCGGCAATCCGAACTGTCCATTACGGATTTAGACGGTTCAGATTTGAAGAGAGAAAATGAGAGAGAAAGTATTGAGAAGAGAAAGAGTGTTTTAATCCGAGCCGTCCAAAAGTGTATCGGACGGCTCGGGTGTGCCGAGCGGGTGCCACGTCGGCAATACCCGCTCGACACTGAAAAATTCCTTTATTAGTATGCTACAGGCTAGGAATCTTTTTGTAGTGTGTCAGTGTCGTAATGTTTGACCGAAATGTCATGAAAATACTTATTGGGAAGCTAGCCTGAATTTCTTACCTAGGTTTCGGCTTTAGATAGTTGGGGACTTATTCAGAAAATCATAATGGTTCTTAAGGTATCTGTAACGTGTTAGTTATTTTTGTGTTAAATGTTGATTGTATCACAAAAAATATAATAAAGTGGCTCTCAATTTTCTATGTCATGAGTGTTTTAATTTAGAGTGAATGAGTGTTTTAGCGATCGATGATGTAATTGAGAAATATATTATGGTGTCAAATAAAGTATAAGAAAGACAGATATGTACGCATTTTGATTTATATATTTGTAGATATGCAAAATGATGATGATGACATCCCATCGTGTACTACTCTCTTTTCTCTCCCCCTCCTTTTATCTTCATTACTAGAGATGTGACCACTCTTGGAAAGCTTCTAGCAACAACTACAAGCCATCAGATTCGTTCACTTATTTGTTCACTTCGAGCCCGGTTCAGAACTTGAATAAATTTTTATTTTTTGTTCAATAATAAGATTTGTTTTACAAAATAAGAAGTAAGTACTTATTTTTTGGTTAATACAACTTCAAGCTCAAAAATCATGTGTTTACGTAAATAATTTTCTTATCAATATGGATCTTGTTTAATAGATCTCATTGAGATCTTTAATACGGTACAAAAAAAATTGAAAAATTATTTTTCATTTATGTTATTTTTGAGTTTGAAGATGTAAGATAAGCTGCTTATTTGGATTTTGTGGAACAACTCTTCTTATTTTTCTTTAAAAAGTTTCAAAATAAGTACTTATTTTTTAAGAAAATTTCTGAAACGGAACCTTAGAAAAACCGTAGTAATGCCATTGAAAGTGATTTTTTTCACTCCCTTTCAATTAACCGTGCAAAGATCATATTTACTTGCACAAATGCACTCTTTAGAGAGCTCACTTAAAGATGCTCGGCGTATCACTTTCCTTCCATACCTACATGTGTAAAACGACAAAACAACTATTTTTACTTCTTTTTTTTGTCTTCACAAGTTGAACGTGTACGTTTGAGATGGCCCTTCCCCGCTGAATGTGATAGGAGTATTTGATTTTCAGTATTACGGCTTTCCATTGCCGTTCCTATTTTTCCCTATTCTCCATGCCAATTACCCATACAAAATAGTCTCGAATTTGAGCAATGTGATAAAAGAGGGATCACGTGAATGCAGGTAGGTTGCTTGCTCAGTGGTGTGAATTAGCTTGTTTGCTTTTCTGGTCCCTCCCAACTGTTTTTAGTTTACCAGTTAGCGAGGTATCGTATCTCGATCAGTGGATTCTCTGATGATGAAACGTCAAGAATAACGCATCATTTCTTCTTGCTTCCTAGCTGGGAATGGGGCGTAAAGTGTGAAGCAACCAACAGAACAGTACTTGTATTTTGTCAGATGTATCAGAATTAATGGTCTTCCTTTTGGATTCAGCAACTTTGCCATAGCAACAAGCAAGCAAATTTGATCCTCCTTGTTTTCTCCTGTTCACTTTTCGGCCCGTAACAGGAATTGGTTCGTTCGTCAGACCGTTGCCACCACGTTGGAGGGCTTAGTTGGGCCCAAGACAACACTAAACTTGGTCCAACCCCAGCCCAATGAAAGGTGCCTTATCTTATCAAATCTGGTCTAAAACCATAATTTACTCAAAAACCCAAGCATGCAGTGATGCAGCTCGATTTTCAACGAAGGCTAAAAAATGGTTAATTTGGAACATACGAAACTACAAGGGCAAAACGGTCATTTTAACCTATTTGCTACACAATGCTAAGTTTTTTTTTTTTAAAACATAGAAGGGTAAGAGAGTAATTTCACTTAATACCTATACTAGACAATTGTTGACTAAGGAGGGGTATGAGGACCCTCTTAAACACGCACACACTTAATCCAAACTCCCGATGTGAGAGCCAACCCATATCACAGGCCCAAAGCTTTACCAGCAATCCAAAAATAAGTTTACTGTCTTCATTTCTCAAAAATTTCGGTTCAATGATCCATAATGCATCACTTAACAATCCATTAACGTTGTGCTAACTCTGTGGCCACTCTCTCTATGTCTCTCTGCACATATGAGTGGCTCCCAGGTCTAGGTGAAAGAGTTATCGCTACTTGAAGAGTTATGAAACTTGCTAGTTGTTTATTAAAGAAAAGAAGTTTACAAGTCTTCACATGCATTTCATTAGAGCACTAGCAAATGCGAAAAAAGAACTTACAATTTTCAATATCCAGATAGCAACATGTTACCTATCTTCATTGGAGATGCACTTAGTTTGGTGGCACACCTTGAGGCTCCGTTTGGAACCATTGGAAAGAAAGAGAAAATTTAAAAAGGTCCTTTGTTTGGTGATCATAAATAAAGAGAAGGGAAAACTTCAAAAACAAATGCAACCCTAATTTATCTTTAACTGTCTCCGTCATTTCTTTCGAAATTACAGTATTTTGTGTTTTTCTTAAATTTTTTTTCTCAAGTTTCAAACATAGCCAACTTATTGATGGATTTATGAAATAGCTAATCCATGGTTGTGAAAATCAGGGCCGGCCCTGGGCGCAGGCCCACCAGGCGGCTGCCTAGGCCCCCAAATAGAAAAATATAATAAATATTAAATATGTGAAATAATTTGCAATGAGGATGAAGTAGCCTAGTGGTGAACCTGTGAGTTCAATTCCCGTCTCCTTCCGTTTTTAATGTAAAATTTTGGAGTCTTTGACCTAAAAATGTTTCGAAAATGACCCTTAGAAATCTCGAACTCCAAACCTGGTGGTTCTAAAGGTTCATACGACAACATTGCCACCAAACTACAAGCTTGCCTGGTTTTCTTTATCAAACAACTGATTAATATACTGAAATATAACGCCCCATTTTCAAAACTCTGCCTAGAGCCTTGAAATTCTCAAGGCCGGGCCTGGTGAAAATAATACTCCCTCCGTCCCATTTTCATTGTCCTTTTTGGATGTTCGTGCAGTTTTCAATCGCTTATATCTTTCAATGTGAATCTCCAAAAATATGCAATATGGATTTTATTTGATAGATTTCAATTTGTTCTATAATACAAAGATGTCAAAATCATGAAAAATATTATAGATTGAAAGATATACGCAAGAGACAAAAAAGTGAAAAATGAATAATGGACAATGAAAATGGGACGGAGGAAGTACTATATATGTGATAATGTGAAGTGTGTGGTTAGAGCTCAAATAAAATATATTCCTAATAGTATAATTTAAGCAAAGAACTTGCATTACTCAACATTCCCAAACATAGAGCACACCTCGGAAGTTTTTTCAACCGAAATTCCCAACTATTCTGACATGTGTTCTAAACTCTAAAGGTTTGTTTGGAATTCATGGAAAAGAAGGAAAAAAAGAAAGAAAAAAAGAAAACTTAAAAAAGTTCTCCTCCATTGTTTGGTTTGGAGAGAGGGGGAGAAAAAACACGTTCAAGTTTTTGTGAACAATAAAATTTTTCTCTCACTTTCCTCGAATTTCTTTTTCTTTCTTTTCTCTAATTTTTCTTAAGTTCCAAACACATCGTAAAGGTACCAAACTCGTCACCATGTGAAGCAACATTTACAATTCAAACTAAGTTACATTGCATTGTTCATCTATCTACTGCTATAAAAACTTTAAGTTGCGCGCACAACATTCTCGAAGTTACCCAAACAACTTTAGGTTGCAAGCTCATGTTTGTTCATGCACATAACCACAACACTGGCTCCTTTCAGAAGCCCAGTTTTTTCTAAATACAAATTCATATATAGTATTACAGAAATATAAGAGATATTTTATACAACAACAATAACAAAATCCATGCATTTAGTCCCTATTCTTACATCATTGGGGGTATGGGCGGGGGAGGATTGGAGACAGACCTAACCTTTGATAATATGCACAAAGTGACTGCTCTCAGAAAACTATTGAAACAGTGGCCCCCCTTATACTTGTTTTGCTGCAGATGCAGCAGACCCATGCCCCCAAATCAAAGTCAAATAGAATTAGAGAAGGCAGACCTAGAGACCCAAATCAATTTATGTGCACATTACTATGGTTTCTTCATTGATAGTTTAGAGCATCGGTATGCACACCCAAGAGATATTTTATAGTGAACCCAAAAAAAAAGTAGTTTGGTATTAACCCAATAAAGCTTCATTCACACAAGCTCATCCATGGGACAAAATCGTTGTTGGTGAACGAAAAAACTAGCTCGGTATTAACCCAACAAAGCTCATGTATGATTCATTCACCATAGCACATTCATGGGACATCCCAATTAGTCAATTTTTTGGTTCGGTACTTCTCCGTACCCCTTCTTATTCCAAATTTAGTGGAAAGGGAGAAAGAGAGCAAATAGAGCGTGTATGATCAATCGGTTCAAGAGTTGGATTTCGACACTTCAAAGGGGTATGTAGAATGTAATTATTTTGCAAGAAGGAAGTAAAAATGAATGACTTGAATCATTTTAGAAATAGTCCATTTTATTATACTCCACACGTAAGAATCCACAAACCACAAAAATTGCACCAAAACAAACTATAGATATTTAAAAAGGTCGGTCAAAAATTAAACAAACACACTGTTGTTTATTCAAATTATTGTTGGCATGTCACGCGCCTTTATAGTTTGTGAACTCAAGCGGTCAATTCAATTGTGGTGGGGCTTGACAAGCACGTCCAAAGGGAAGGTCATTAGGTCAATACAGTAATTTCACTATTGATGCCAAAAACGTCACCTTCAAAAACAGCAGTATTTTAAGTTGCACATGGCCGAGGTGGTTAGCCTCCACTACTTATGGAGCAGCCACCACCAGTACCACCACTATGCAACAACAACATTGAAGATGATGACCTAACGACGCCGTCGGAAGCCACTGGAGACCTCAACTGTCAGAAAACCACCACCTGCACAAGACACCCGGTGTACCGAGGCGTGCATAAGCAGCGGTGGGGAAAATGGGTGTCCGAAATCCGAGAGCCCAGGAAGAAGTCTCGGATATGGCTAGGGTCGTTTACGGCACCTGAAATGGCGACGCGTGCATACGACGTTGCAGCGTATTGTCTCAAAGGACGGAAAGCCCTACTTAACTTTCCAGATGAGATAGAGCTGTTGCCACGGCCCTCTAGCTGTGCTGCAAGAGATATTCAGGAGGCAGCGGCATTGGCGGCCAAGGCAGCTGTGGTGGCAGAAAAGAAGAAGAAGGGGTTGATGTCGTCGGAGAGTGATCAGTACGATGATGACTTTTGGGGTGAAACAGAGTTGCCGGAGCTGATAGAGGGTTGTAAGGAGGGTTGGACGCGGGAAAGTGATTATTGGTCTCCAGAAGCCTGAATACTCTGAACGAATCTACCAAAAAGCTTTGGAATAACAACCACGAAGTTTAAATTACACACTTGAAGACGATGAAAACAACATTAAACCAACAATGATGACACTGATCACCATGAATCAGTCAGTGCCTCAGTGGTGACAACGCCAACAATGACTGATAATAAAAGAAGGGGAAAACATGTTAGGCGTAAATCATCGTGTTTCTCTTAACAATGAAGAGCGTCATAAATTAGATCATATCATCTGAAAACTGAAAGCCATGAATGTTTTTATCGCATGTTTTTAAGACTTCTACAGGTATACACAAAGTCCAAAACTACCACAAAAGAATCCCTCAACCGGGAAAAATATTTAGAGGACATCAAAAACTTTTAAAATCCAGAAACTTTGAGAAGATCATGTCAAATTATTAAGCTTTAGCGGGTCACAAAAATCTCCCTTTAACTTGGAGGGGCATTTAGGGGGACAAAGGCCCCCTCCAATGTTACAATACTTGTTTTCACAACAATGCATGAATTATGATATGATCCCCGCGTAGGCAACATTATGACAGCAGCCTGAATTCATTGTTGCAACGCATCTTGCATGTAGCAAGATCCTTCAAATGGTGGAGAAACTGGATGAGCTAAGAGAAGAGATAATGAAGTGACGTGAGGTGAGGTGGCTTGCATGATGAAACTGTCCTCTTTAATGTAGAGGTGTTGGTGTTTTTTATATGAAGGGAAAAGTTGGGGTTTTATTTGGACTCATGGATGTGGTCTTGGATATGGTTGTGATGTGGACAGGGAGGAGGCATCGGCTGTGGTGGTGGTGGTATTGTTTTTGCAGAGATTTGTGTTGCTTGTGGCAGCGGAGATGGTGTTGAGGATGAGCTCAGACAGCAGGAGCCCGGTGGGTCGCAAGATCAGTACTGAACGGCTGTCCTATCGTGATGCACCTTACAGAAGGGACCACCGCGGTTTCAGGTTGTTTGGGTTTGCATTACTTTTAGTTGTTCCTTTTGTGTGGTTGATTATTTGTGTGTAAAGGCTAGCTGGAAGTGAAATAGCTTGTTGCTTTGAGGTCTAGGACACATAGACATGGATAATGATGTGGTATGTCTGTGGTGAATGATGGCTTCTGAATGGATGTCTCATAGTACTGCTTGCGGATTCTGGTAAAACAAAATATTAGGTGAATATGTTTGGATTTTGATAACTAATTGGTTATTTTCTAAGAATGTGGATTCCAGTCTGAATATCGAATATTTGCATGAGCTCACAACTTGCATGGTTTATCTATAAGGGTACGTCTTTGCCTTAAGAATATTTACCCAGTACAACTTTCAAACAGAAATTCATCGCAAGCTTTAATAATTTATGTCTCATATATTTCTTTAATATGCTGAATTCGGTGTCGTGTCCTTGGCAATAAACTTGTTTCCACTTCATTAGTTGCCACAAAGGTAGAAATCAAGTTTGATATTTTGCTGCTGTCATGCTATTTCTAAATCTTTGCTGTGCCGCACCTGAATAATCAAGCGACCAGCTTTTCAGAATTGTGTTCCTTGCAACAAAGGTTATACAGTGCCATCCATACGATTGAGAGGAATAACTGTTGTTTATCTGTTTCGGCCAGAGCGATTTGTGCAAAAACTGCAAGCGGCCTGGTCATTAATGCTAGAGAATGTCCTAATGTGGCAATCTGTCACAATTGTGGTTTTCCAGAGTAAGAATTATTGTCATGCGCTTTTTGACTATCCAACCTTCATGTATCCTGGTAATTGTTGACTTCTTGGTATCTTTTGCTACCTTACTTTAGCAGAATTGGCATGGCTTCTTTTGACTATTATTACTTGCTTAAATGGAGTTCTGTGTCACACTGGATGCATGTTATTCGCAATAGTAGTTGGAGGATTGACAAACAAGTTCAATTGACAAAGCTCAAAGATAGAAGATATCATTAAAGAAAATATAAATATCTAGTTTTTAGAAACTCTAAAATATCTAGTTCTGAAAGCTTTAGAATATCCTTGTGAAATATCTAGAGTTTTTTTTTTTTTTGTGAGAATTTGACAAATGTGTAATTCTAAAATTATCTCAAAGTTTATCTTGCATAAAAATATCTCTTTGTACTAGAGCTTTCCATGGAGTAATATAAATGGGGATAGGTTGTAACCATTTCGTACCAAGCCAAAAAAAAAAAAAATTGAGTTCAAATCTTAGTTGCACAAAGCGGGAGCAGGGCGGGGGAGCAGATGATCATTACTATGTAATATTATGGTTATACTATGTAATTGAGCAAATTTGAGTTAATATTTTTCTACTATTTTATCACTACTTTGTCTTTTATCTTGCTTGGTATATTTGTTTTTGTTTTTTTCCGGATTTATATGCCCAGCTAAGAGGTTCTATCCTAGTTGGGGGTGGGTTACTTCTCAATGTGAGCTGTGAGCTGGGAGCGAGGTTCCTGACTTGGGAGCGCGGGAGCGAGGTTCCTAGGTAGATTCACCACCCACATTGGAGGTTCATGCAACTAAGGTTCAAATATAATGCAAATACTCTTCTTTCTAACTCTTCTCATTGCAACAAGTTTCGAGTCTCCGAAGAGGCAACAGAAGGCAATGGTGGCGACTAGCAAGATCATTGACAGGCTAGTTGTAAGCTGATTTTCAGGCCACATATAGGGAACGATTATTGCAATTCCCTCGCCAATAATACTACCGATGAGTACCCCAACTCCGTGCGCTTGGTTGAGGTTGGCAAGATAATTGCTTATTGCGTCGCTGTTTTTCACCATTGTATCTATGACGAGAATTGAAATTCCAGTCGCACACACTGGAGCGATTGGGATAAAAATCTCAATCATCCCTTCATACAACACCAAAACCGCGTCGGGAGTAGTATGAGGAGCAAGAGTAATAGGGGTGGGAGATTCACCTGGCGGAGTGGGAGATTCACCAGTCTTGTTCTTCGTCGGCGGGGTGGGAGATTCACCTGTCTTGTTCCTCGTTGCCTGCGGATGCTTGCTTCTCGTCGCTGGTGGATGCTTGCTCCTCCCCGGCCGAATCTTGCAAGCTGTGAGATTGTAAGATTCGGCCGACGGCGTGAAATCGTAAATCGTCGACCGAACGTACAGCTCATGCGAGATCGGCGGCGAGGCCATTGGTTCAGGGACTGGTGGCACGAAGAGCTCACGCTTCGTCACAACCTAACCTCTTAGAAAGGTTCACACCCCGAGTGTAGGGCTAAGTCGTTGAAAGCATATTAACCGGTAAGTCCAAAATCGTTCCCACAGAGAAAACTTCTTAAGCGAATTTGGAATAGATGTTGTGTAAGAGTTGCGGCGTTCAAGCGGCCAACTTTGATATTCGAATTGAATGACGATATTTAAACTTGGAATTTAAACTAGATTAAAGATAGTCAAGCCAAAAGGATTTATTTACCCACGACTTAGCCATCAAATTGTTTCTTCATCTAACTCATGAGTAAATCGAAACCGTCCGAATTCCACTTGAAGAATTAAAAGCTGAAGACTACTTGTAACTTAACTCAAAGTTCTAATTCAAATTGAACTCATTTAATGCAAGTAAGAGACGAAAAGAATCGTTCGCACGCATAGGATTATCAAGCATGTAGTATAAGGCGATAGACTTTATTGATCAAAGAAGCCACCAACCCCATGATCAATACTAGAAATCATGGGTTTAATTTATTCAAAACCTTGAAATTAAGCTAAAGTTAAAGAGAAACCATTTGAACAACTAAATCATAGAGTAAACGTCACCCCATGACCAAACCTATATACTACTCACACATGGCAAAAAGACTAGAAAAAGAATTAAGCATAGAAAACATGATTAGCTGATAAAAACGAAAATAAACTTGATTTATAAGAAGATCTAACAAGTAGTTACAGCATTAACACATGAGAAAATATCAAAACACTTAAACTTACTTGAGTTGTTGAGGAATTAAAGATAAAAGCTAGAAGCAAAGCTATGAAGTTTCTAGAAAAGCAAGAAAGAAACTTAGGCCTAAAACTAACTAATGGCCTCTATATTCCATAAATGGCATACAAGCCTATTTATAGAGCTTTTAAAATCAGCCTTACAATGGATAAAAAGACCCCCAAAATATTTCAAAAACATGCCTAAAGTAGAAACTTTCCATATATGGAAGGTTGAAATATTCAGCACAAAAAGCTGGTCAAAGGGCCTTGGTACCAGAGATATTGGTACCAACTCAATTGTCTTCAAAATTAGCATGATGGTACCGGTACCTCAAAAATGAGGTACCAATACCTCTGTGTAGAAACTGCAGAACAGGTTCAGCTTGGTTCACCAACCCTGACAGAAGTATGCCATGTAGCCTTGGTCTCTTGGATACCCTCGATGCCCATCTTCCATGCACATTTCTCGCTTGAAACACTTTGGCGTACTCCTCGCCAACTTTGACCACCGAATGACCTACGAGGCTTCTTATGATGCCGTTAGGAACCAGTGACAATGAAATGAGTGCCGTCGGATACTTGAACACTTGGTTACATCCCGGAACTCCCCTTGGCGTTCAAAACCGCCTTATTAACACATTTTTTCCTAAAATACACACAAAAATATCTTACGTGCATTATGAGATAAAAACGACTACTTAAATGCATAAAAATTACAAATTCGAGGATTTAAGCCCCAAGATTATACAATCTTGGGTCCTAATCAGCTCATGCAAAACCGGCGCCTGGTGGTGAGGCCGTCGGTTCAAGCGCCGATACCATCGGCTCCGGCGCCGGAGCCGTGAAGTTGAATGCAGCCAAAACAGTGGAGGATAGTGATCAGAACAGACAGTGGGATGGCAGCATACAACAAAAATCGAAAGGAATTGGCAATGGAAGCGGGATTGGCAGTCGGAGGAGCGGGGGTGGGATTGGCAATCAGAGGAGCAATCAGGGGAGTGGGATTGGCAGTCGGAGGAGCGGGAGCGGGATTGCCAGTCGGAGGAGCGGGAGTGGCGGTCTCAGAATTCTCCATCGTAGTTCGTCGATTTCAAAATTTTGGGGTTTGCTTGAGCGACAAGGGGGGAGGGAAATACCTATAAAGGGCTGGTAGGCGGTGACCCCCAAAAGAGTCAATTGAACGTTTTCAGCGACAAATGACCAAATTAGGCTCGTTCCATAAAACTTCTTAAAAAATAAGTAACTTATTTCATATTTTCAAACTCAAAAATAATGTAAATAAAGATTAATTTTTAAATTTTTTTGCAGCGTATAAAAGATCTTGATGGAATCTATCAAACAAAATACATATTGGTAAAAAAATTATTTGCATAAACACATGATTTTTTAGTTTGAAACTGCCTTCTTAAAAAATAAGTACTTAGTTTGAGTTGCGGAACGGAGCCTACTTAACTCAACTTGTGAATAGTAACACTCAGGAAGCTAGGAGGATTTGGTGGCCACGGCAGAGTGTTCTGAAATGGGACGTTGAGTAATTTGTCTCTGGTCAAATTCTTTGAACTTTCGATTCTGAGAATTGAGGGATCCAGAAAAGATAAATAACCCGAAAAGAACTTTCAAATCTTCAAATATCGTCATCCATTGTCGGTTCCCTATTTTGCTCTATCTTCTGAATAGCTTTAGAATCTGCTTTGTTAAACTAGTGTCCATCGTTCCCAATTGTCGATCTAACTTTTTATTTTATTATGCTGTCAATGCTAGGTACGAGACAATTGGGGACGATACATTCTAGTACGGAGTATAACGAAGCAGATTTCAGAAGTATTACGTAGAGAAAGAATTAAATAGCGAACATGCCATGTCGTCTCCAAAAAAATGACACCGTTTCAAATCGTTTTTTTGAGTATTTATTTTTTCTTGGTCCCCACGTTTTTCATAATGGAGTTGAAAGATCAGGCTGTGAATATTTGACCAATTCCAAAACACTTGCCGTGGCCACCAATCCTCTCCTTCCTTAATGTTATATATAAATACTTGATTCACAATTCACATGAATTCCAATCCACTGATAACCCAGAAGCACAGACAAGCATCACCTGTGTCCTCGAAGTGGATTGAAGAAAAAATGGATTTTTGTAACTTCATAAATGATTTACCCGCGTTCATCATCTCCGACATTCTCTCCAGACTCCCCGCGCAAACAATCATCCGTTGCAAATCCGTTTGCAAATCCTGGCGCAACCTACTCCTCGAACCTTATTTCGCTAACTTACACCTCTCAAGATCACCCGCCTCCCTTATCGTTCACCAAGTGGGTTCCTCCCTTCCCAAGTCCGACTCTGACATTCTCAACTTACTCGAATTTCAGGATGAATCCGACGGCCAGAATCTTCGCTATGATCCAGTCATGAAATTTGATCTCAGAGTCTGCTACCCAGATGGCGAAATCCTCTTGGTTGGGTCCGTCAACGGGTTGTTGTGTTTCTGTGATTATACAAACGAGTGCCTTTTCATATGCAACCCAACGGTCAGACAATATGTCACAGTTCCAGAGCCTAAGCACAAAACAAGGTATCCCTCAATGATCGTTTATGGGTTTGGATTTAGCTCCATTTCTGGCCAATACAAGCTGGTACAGATTTACCAAAAGGCGCTTTCTGATCCGGCTCTAGGGAATTGTTCTTACCAGAATCTAGGTGAGGTGTACACGCTTGGAACTGGCAAATGGAGAAGCATTGGAACTGTCCCGTTTGGATATGATTTGTGCTTGTACAGTGTGACATTGAATGGAAACATCCACTGGCTAATTTGTGATATGGAGAGTCCTTATTCGATATGTGCTTTCAACATTGAGAATGAATCATTTCGAGGATTCTCTTCTGTCCCTGGTCTTAGCAGGGGAACCCTTTATAAAAGCTTGGGATTATTAGAAGGTCGTTTGTGTGTGTGTGATAATAGCTCAAATTCTGATCTTGTCATCTGGGTAATGAAGGAGTATGGAGTGTCGGAGTCGTGGACGAAAGAGATTGTCATCAGGTTAGAATCTGATCTAACATGCTTGTTATATGCACAGGTTACCCCAATAAAGGTTTGGAGAAATGGGGATATATTGATGTTATGGCGCGACGACTTTTTGTGCTCGTACAATCCAGAAAGGAATTCCTTGGAACAAGTAGTTGTTCCGCGGGAGAGTGCCCATATTGTTGACCCTTTCGTCACTTATGAGATGATGCTTCATGTCGCAAGCTTTTGCTCGCTCAAGGATTTCACAATGGAAAAGGTTGATATGTTCTAAACGAGAAATCACAAAGAATCAGATGCAGACTTTTGAGAGCTAACCTGCCTATCCCCAGCTCTTGATACTTTTATGTTCCTATCATTCCCGAGCTCAGTTTGTTGGAAGATTTATCAAAGCTCAAGCACTAGATATTTTGAGTTTGTGTAATAATTGTTGAATACAAGGCTATTACCAATTTACCATGAGTACGAACTTTTGACTTTGCTAAGAAATTTATACCAATGGGTGTGCAATTCCTACACGCGACTTTGCTATGAAATACAAAAAATCATCTCTCTTTTTGACGAACCTAACATGCCTTGATTTTATTTTGCACCATTTCTTCAAGACATATATATCCCCATTTGAAAAGTGTCTAACTATTGCATTATCTTAAAATAGCTACAGGAAAGAGGAAAAAAAAAACAAGAATAATTTTATGTTGAAATTATAAGTTTCCCAAGTAAAATGGTTTTGTTTTTGGATCTAAACGAATCATCTTAACACAAAAGATAGAGGTATTATTAATAAAGAAAAATAGAAAAATGAGGTAGAAGGTGAAAAAGAGCCCCGCTTAACTTGCATTTTCTGATACGATACTAAATTAGGTTGTCCCATTCCCCTTGCGAATGACCCAGCCTGGAAAAGTTATTCAAGGCTTGCCATTATTACGGAGGATGACGTAGCAAATACTGGATCTCAGTCACCTCCACTATTTGGAGGGCATCAAAGCTGGTTGCAAAGACGGGAAGTTTTAACTTAAAGTCAACCATGAAGGTGAAAAACTGTTGTGTGCTAAGCTAATAGCATGACCCGACGAATTTTTCATCATTGATGATTGTAATGATCGAGTTTCCAGTCACATTGCTATTGCAGCCTATATATTTTTAGAGGAATTAATTCATTGTAACCTGCACGATGCTTGACAGCTATAAAACATAATATGTTATTGCAATCTGCAGGGGGCCAATTAGTCAATTACCCCCATGCATGCTTTCAGGGATGCTAGCGTCCCACTTGCCCATGCTTTTTTCATGGTTGATGGTACTTATAGATTTCCATAATTTATTTCCATCATCTAATTTCCTCGTGTTACAAGCTATTTGTTACGTTTAGATGAGTGCATGTAACATAGCTGAAGATTGCATTGAGACCTGATAAGTGTTTGGAAAAATAATTCCACTAGTCTGGATTTGTGTTTGGAGAGTTTTGAAAGATTTGCAGCAGAAAAGGAGGCCATGTGAGGAACCGGATACTAACGAAATCCCCTGAACCAATACTCCAATTGGTCCTATACATACTTTCGA
>BPLS01021680.1:0-21146 GCA_019656275.1 Rhododendron kiyosumense | reverse complement strand
TCTCTCTCTCTCTCTCTCTCTAGTTAAACATAGACAACCACACTTCCACCACCTTAAATAGAAAGAATTAAGGAAGTGATATGGTTGCTCCAACGGTGCCTTAGGCATCACGTATCAATATTGATCAATTCACACTACTCGATGTGGCCGGCCTTCTAGATTGATTTTCTTTAAGTCTTTTTTTTTTTCTCCCTTCAAAAGAGTAAGTGATATAGATGAGCACGGCTAATCTCATACACTAGTTGTTTTCGATCAGTACCGTTTGATGTGAAATATCCCATGTCTATGTGTTTGATGGAAACGTGGACAAATGCAATTTCTACTGTTGGACTTAGGAAGCTTAATTTGATTCAACAATATTTAGGATTGCGTCACCCCAAAAATACATGCTATGTGGAGTCGATGTAATAATATGTATTCTTCTGCATTCGATACATTTAACTAGCTGGCTAGCTAGTGTAAACTGTGGACGTACTAATTAGTTCCGTAGAATTAGAAAACCACGTACGTACGTAAAACACACTATCTTTTTTATTTGCATTATTTTCATGATTGGAAGCAATTCGCAGATTGTGTGTTGTGGTTTAGCTGATAATGGATAGAATTAATTTCTTGGTGCATCTTTGATTGGTTTATCGGGGCGGTTCCGGGGACCTTTTAAAAAACCTCTAAAAAACCCCCCCCAAGTTTCCGATTGAATTTTAATGATCCGAGCCGCTCAATGTAATCAGAATGTGATTTTAAGGGTACCCATGAGAAATGAGCAAAAAAAAAAAAAGACCGGGAATGGCTTTATCCAAACAGTTTTTTATTGAACTTTATTGAACAGTTCAATAAAAAACTGCTCAGATCAAACCCATCTCGGTTATTTTCTTTGTCAATTTTTCGTGGGCACCTTTAAAATCACGTTCTGAACACATTGAGTGGCTCGAATCATCAAAATTTGATCGGAAACTATGAGATTAAGATTTGAAGGGTTTTTTTAGAGGTTTTTTGAAGGGTTTTCGGAACCGCCACTTCTCAGCTACTCAACTTCCCACGTATGCAAGAAGAGATTTGAATTCTTTCCGCTGAATCCGCTGGGAGCGAAAATGGTGGGTTTTTCACCACCGCTATTGTGGCATCTACTGTGTATTTAATGTTATAATTTGAATCGTTCATGTTGTAAGACTCACTTAATAATACATTCACGCAAAAAACTAACTTGATCGACATCGATAGATTTATCAAAAGTTTAATTTAGTTTATCAAATGAACGGTTATGATTTTGTCAAGTCAAATTGTTCATGACCATTCATTTTATTATCCAAAATTTATGTTTTGATACATCTATTGATGTTTGATGAAGTTGATTTTTGCGTAAATATAATAATCTATGAGCCCTAGACAAAATGAATAATTCGATCATCAATAAAACAGGGCCCACAATGGTAGTGGTAGAAAACCTACCGTTTCCACCGTCAACGGAAGCAATTTAATCACGACAAGAAATAGAAGATTAGGTTTATGGATAGAGAAATGATTTATCACTTCCCTTTTATTCATTGATGATACTTACTTCCTCTTTTGTTTTTATTCACGTAAAAATACCAAATTGCCATTTATATGAAGAAAAGCGACTAAAGAGGTATGGGTAATTTAATAATCAAAAAGTTCTTTGGTTTCGTTTTAATATAAATCGGATAATCTTGTTTGTCAAAAAAAAAAATTTACACGACTAAAAGGGGAGTATCCCTTTTTTTTTATTATTGACTTCCTCCTTTCTGTAAAATTCATATTGTTGTTCAAGTTAATGATCAAATCATTTTTTTCCCCACAAGGGCTCGTAATGTCTTTCTATGGGATTGTGGGACTATTTATTAGCGTCTATTTGTGGTGCACAATTTTTAAAATGTAGGTGGCGGTTATGATAGATTCGCTTGAAAAGAAGTATGTCTATATAAATATTAGCGAGTGTGGCATCCAATTCGATCATAAAGGGTCACGCTAAGCATCAGGGATGAACAAAGTCAAAAAATTTAGAGTTTCACTTGCATTGACTTTTTTTCTTTTTACAGCCACCATAATTGCCAAATGACTTTTTTTCTTTTAAAAAGAGAAAAAGAAAAGGCGAAAGAAGATGGATCAAGCCCAAAAATCTGTAAAAACCAAACGTGTTGGGCTTGTCTCCTGCTTTAAAGCCCAAAGAGAATCTTGCGCTAATGTCGAAAGCCCAATTAGTCGGGTCGAATACTGTCCACTACTGCTCAAATTTCAGTCATATTCAAACCTTTTTCTTTTTTTTTTGAATAATCAAGATGGGTGGGAGGGCAATCAGCGTAACAACTCCCCTTAAGCATGACCATAGGCTCTTTACTTGCCAATGGAATGTCCGGTTCGAGCCATAGCTATCGTCTGGGAGGACAAGTCGTCACCACGGCACCACTTTAATGCACAACTAGTGAAAAGTCCCTCTTTAGTCCGCAGACGGGTTTCGAGCACTTGCCGGGACTCAAACCTCCATTTGCATTAAAGGGAGTCAAGGGCGGACTTAGTAAGAGGCACATGGGGTCACGTGCCCTTACACCCTCTCATACTAATTTTTTTAACTAAGGTTTTCTCTTATTTGATTTAAGGGTGCAAAATATATCTCTCACAATTATAGATCTCCAATGATCCAAGACGTGTATAACGTAGAGATTGTCAAATAATTTGTCCACACAAAAAATAAAGTTGATTAGGCACTGATAACAACTTGATAAGAACATTTCATTTATGTAAAAAATGGTTAGACCGTGTATTTTTTATAAGTATGAGTATTTTGATGGAGTTTTTCAATTTAAAGTCTAATCGACATAAATTTTTTAGTGGACAATTTATATGACGAGTCCTATCATATGAACGGTTCAGATTGACAAAAGATATACTTGTGGACAAATTGCACTTGTAGGGAATCTGAATCCTTTTACTAAATTAGGAATGAAAAACAAAATCCTTAAGAAGAACATAACATTATTGAAAAATGTATTTTGCCCTTTACCCTCAAATAAAAAAAAGGATAAATTTCAAAATGACACATGAATTTTGCACCAAATGTTACAGAGACACCTGAATTTAAGTTTATTTCAATTAAACACATATACTAACAAAATCCTTAAATTTAGACACCTGAACTTAAGTTTATTTCAATTAAATACCTGTACTAACAAAATTTCCAAATTTAGACCCCCGCCATTATACTTCATCCCAAAAATTGCCGACATGGCATTTCCAACCCTTTTAAGTTGCCTCATTGCACATGTTTCTAACAAGGGACAATGCACCCAAGCGAAACCCATAGGCAGACTTTATGGTTGAAGTGAGGGAGATAGTGGAACAATATGCAGACTTTCGGAGAGAGAAATGGAGGGAAATCATTTAGGTTAAGATTATTTTCCCTCCAAATCATATTTTTTTGTCCAAACCCAGTTCTTCTTTCTGCTTAGCAGTCTTCTAATGATGTGTTTCGCTTAGGTGCATCGTCCCCTGTTGGAAACATATGCAATGGGACAACTTAAATAGATTGAAGATGCCATGCAACAATTTTTGAAATGAAGTACAACGGCGGGGGTCTAAATTTGGGGATTTTATTAGTACATGAGTTTAATTAAAATAAACTTAAGTTCAGGTGTCTAAATTTAAGAATTTTGTTAGTACAAGTGTTTAAATGAAATAAACTCAAGTTCAGGTGTCCCTGTGACATTTGGTACAAAATTAAGATGTCATTTTAAAGCAGAGAATACATATGTGTATATGTTTAAAAACTTTTGGAATGATGCATAATTATAGTTGACGGTAAACTTTGCTATAAGGTTAGGAAAATAAACACTTCAAAATCAAGATAACTACAAAAAGCCATTTTCTTTTAATTTTTAAAATGGCTGCATCAATTTTTATAATGGAAATATCATTTTCCCTATATTACGAATGCTTACGCACCCAAAGAAAATAATTCCTGTGTGACCCTCACCAAATGGTCATATTCAAACAATTTGATCGAAGACGCGACAATCGACCACCAGAAAGAAATCCACCAGCTCCTGGACTTTCTTACTGAGCAGGATAGATGAGCTGAATCTGGTGGCTAGGCCTTGGGGCCCTGTGGGGTCGGCGGTCCCGCGGTTGTGGAGAGGCTGAGTGAGTTGTGTCTCATTCGTTCTCTCGATGGAGTTCCCAACGTCTGGTGTGCCAGAGCCGGTCAGGGATCGGTTAGCGCGCTCTCTCTCTCTCTCTCCCTCTCTCTCTCTCTCTCTCTCTCTCTCTTTCTCTCTCTCTATATATATATAGACACACACACACGTGTGTTTGAATTTGAAGATGGTGGGTGGAACGTATATGCTTGTTACTTAGTACTTTCAACGTCTGAAATCACAGCGGGGGGGAAAATTGCGGTGTCCACCTAAGCCAGAGCCAAGTTCTGTTTGGACTGGCTCCAAAGGAGATGGACTGGACCATATTAGGATATTAGGGGTATATACTGTCCGGATTGGTCCGGTTCTCTAAAAAACTAAGAACCGGACCATTTCAAATGGTTCTAAAAAATTTGGAACTAGAAACTAACCAACATATACATGGAACCTAACTAGAATCAAACCGCAAAACCGGTTCCGGTTCTATCCAATAAGCATCCAAACACTTATTCAAAAAATATGAAATCATAATCTGCTGGAATGGAAAAAGGAAGAAAATAAAATCTTTCCTGATAAATAAAATTCCATCCGTAAATAAATTAAGTTTAGCAAGGAAAAGATTATCCTACCAAATTCAAATACATATTTAATTACACACATATGTATATGTATATTTATCTTAGTTTTAAACGGTCCGGTTCGGTTCTAACCATGATTCATTAATTGAGAACCAGTAACCGAACCAAAATTAACGATTTTTATTTTTTTGGATCCATAACCTAACCGTAGAACCGCAGAATCGGACCAAATAAGACGGTTCGGACCGGTTTTACTGTTTGGGCGGTTTTCTTGAACACCCCTATACCATATCTGTTGTAGCACAAATGTTCTTCTTCTTTTTAAATCAGCGTTGTACTGTTGTAGTACAAATTCTTATGGAACACTCCATTGATAAAAGCCGAAACAAAAGAGTGCGTAGTTGAATGTCTAATTTTTGTAAAGAGTCTATTTTATTTTGTCAAGAAGAATTGGCATGCAATGGAACTCATTTAATAGTTGGTTCCGGTCCAAACCTGGACCATATCCTTTGTAGTACAACTGCGGTGTAACTTGTTTCAGTTTTTGTAAAATTCCTTTGATTTATGGATCTCTCTAACTCATTCAAGAATGTAGGAACGAGGCAGGATGTTACTGCCAGCCTTAAAACATTCCTTCTCTTGTTCATGTTGTGTGTGTAATCTACTCGATACTTCTATAAATACTGAAGCTTCCGAGGGTAATAAAACAAATTTGGTTGTCTGAAATATCCAATTCGAATGTTCTGCAATGTCCGTAGTTGCTGACAAGGTGGCTATCTCATTAGGAACTGAGGCCCACGACTCCATTATTTGCCCATCCAATCACAATTCAGTTGTTGTCAAACCCACTGTTGGGCTTACAAGTCGAGCTGGAGTTATTTTGTGTGCACCCTTTGATGCTTCTTTTTTTTCTCCCCTACTTTCTGGCATATCCTTCAATGTAAAATATTGTCTTTTGAGCTAAACATGGTTATTAACTCAGTGGATATTCCAAGTTATGCAGTCTCAAGACTCTGAACAAAGAGTATAAATGACGGTAATATTTACAGGACCATATGTTGGACTGTAGCGGATGCAGTTTATGTGATTGATGTTACATCAGGGTTTGATCCAACGGATGATGAAGAAACAAGAGAAGTATCTAAGTTCATTCCAAGGGAGGTTATAAACATTTTCTCAGTGAGGAAGGTCTGAAAGGAAAGAGATAGTATGTTGTTAGAAGTCCATTCGTGTATAATCTTCATGATTCAGGCATAGCCACAGCTTTTGAGGATCATCTCAATATGTTGACGTCTCATACTAGTAAGAGTTTCTCATATTTTCATGACGTTAGCCACTAGAGAAACGATTCATGGAAGAACAACCGAAGTTAAGAAGGACAGATACTATAAAGAGCGTGCATGTGTCAGCAAAGACTTGGGATGAGACAAGAATCGTGGATGCTTTAGATGAGAGAAAGAGCATGTTCCTTAGTTAATGATATATCCCACAAGAAGGTTTTCCTTTAATCCTAGCAAGGAATTTTTTTATGAGGGGCTGAAATTAGTTGCCAAGCATGGTCATTTCCTCTTTAGAAACAAAGGGTGTTTGTTAGCGTGCCCGCCTGGTACTCCCCTCTTTGTCCCAAACTACAGTGTCAAAAATGGCGTATGAGCTGTAGCTCCTGTCAATTTGGACAAAAATTGCAATGGTGCACTTTAGTCCACAAATCACAGGGGTTTATCTGCTGATTTTTAAATGAAAGAGGGTTGTCCGCACATAGTCCAAACCATAAGGGGTTAAACTGTAGTTTGTCCAAAAAATTACCCCCTCCATGGAGCTGGTAACTAAACGTGGATAGAGTAAAAAAGTGGTGTAATATTACGCCACCACGGTAATACCAGCCCCCAAATATTACTCATAGTATAATTTATTGACACTTCAAGCAACTTAAGGGTTGAGCTTTTCTTGATTCCAAAGAGGATAGAGCACATGTGATTGCTGAAATTCATGTGGTTCCCACCAATCTGTGGAATCCTATGGGTGCCAACATTCAAAAGCAACAAGAAGAAAGGTTAACAGTGGGTTATGATATGATGTCCCTCCACTTTACAAGCATATACCACTGGATCATCATATCTCTTTTGTCTATATATAGCCTAGAATTCTCACCAGTGTCTTACTGATTTTAGTCATAGTGTTTTCGATTCTTTCACTATGGCCATCGGTAAAATACTGCTTATGTTTCTGGGTGTGACCTTGTTTGGATTCAGCAGTACCATGAACGGTGAATTCTCAATCAGAGAAGCTAGTGTGCACGATATCCGGATTGCTTTCGAGCAAGACAAACTCACTTCCAGGAAACTTGTTGAATTCTACCTGAGAGAAATTGAAAGACTCAACCCAGTTCTTCGAGCAGTCATTGAGGTGAATCCGGATGCTCTCGACCTTGCAGACAAGGCTGACCAAGAGCGTAAGGCCAAGGCACCTGTGTCAAAATCTTGTTTGCACGGTATCCCCGTTCTGCTCAAGGATAACATTGCAACCAAGGATAAGCTAAACACGACAGCTGGGTCATATGCGCTTCTCGGTTCAGTTGTGCCCCAAGATGCAGGGGTGGTGGCGAAGCTGAGGAAAGCGGGCTCAATCATATTGGGAAAGGCGAGCTTGAGTGAGTGGGCTAATTTCAGGTCATCTGATCCGTCTAATGGCTGGAGTGCTAGAGGCGGCCAAGCTGTGGTAGGTTGCCAATTTGTTTCTCTTTAATGGCTTATGAGTGCATATTGGGTTTATGCTTACTAACGACAACCAAATTTGGCATGTCAGCAGTAAATATTAAGTACTTGATTCCTAATTCCTCTTCATTCTTATCTTTTAACATGTTGAGTTTTTTCAATTGAAAGCAGGGGCATGGGCAGAAATAGGACTGTAAAAATGACTATGTTCTTTATTTTCTATTCTTCCTTTGTGAAATAGAACAACAAAAAGGGTAGGACAGAGTTACATGTTTCTAAACATGGGATGTGCTTCTTTTGCATTCATCATAACTGAACATTTGCAATGTTGAGGCAAGTAATTCCAACCTTCTGAAACTCTTTTGATACTTGTCTTCTTTTTTTTCTCACTCTCCTTGGCCATTTATGTATTTTAGTATTACTATTCTTTTGCATAATTAGGTGACAATGTGATAGCTAGCACTACAGATTTGGCAGTACTACCTTCTTTGATAAGAGATCATGGGTGAAATTTGATGCCTTGGGAATGATTTGGGAAAAAGTTGCCAAATTTAGCTTAGATCCAATCTGATTAAATGGTGATACTACGCTTCCGCATTTGTGCAGTGTCCATATGTGAAATCAGCAGACCCATCGGGATCAAGCACAGGATCGGCAATAGCAGTAGCAGCAAATATGGCTGCAGTATCACTAGGCACAGAGACAGATGGGTCCATCATATCTCCGTCCAGTTACAACTCTGTGGTTGGGTTCAAACCCACAGTAGGCCTTACAAGCCGAGGAGGGGTCGTCCCAATCTCCCCTAGGCAGGACACCGTTGGGTATGTAAAGTTTACATTGCATTGACTTAACCTTTTTTTCTCATCCACACCTTCTCTCACAACTAGATGTCCAGTTACTGCAGAAATTCCATGCACGGCATAGGAAAGCCAATTTCTTCCTAGTCATTTGTGTCTGTTCCTTGTGGGTATTGCAGGCCAATCTGCAGGACGGTATCAGATGCTGTTTATGTCCTTGATGCCATTGTAGGGTATGATCGCTATGATGCTGTGGCAACAAGAAAAGCTTCGACTTACATTCCTCATGGTGGATATGTGCAATTCCTCAAGACTGATGGGCTTAAGGGAAAGAGATTAGGGATAACAATAGATTCCTACTTTGGTTTCCCTAAAATGTCGGAAATCGCTCAACTGTTTGAGCAGTCTTTTCACAAGTTAAGGTAATCATTTCACTCTCACTCTTTGATGAATCGGTTTTTGGCTCCTCCTCCGATCAACGATGATGGACCTGCAAAGACTCAAGCATCACTTTTTATGTAAGACCAGCTTTTGCTGCACAACTGGCCGAAGAATTTGGGCCCCAACTTGGCAAAAATGTTGGGACAAATTCACTTCAAAGGACTAATGCTTGACTTAGTTGAACTAATATTGGGAGGACTTCCTAGTTTTAGCAAAAATAGGGCCCCAAAGGTAAGAACAGTATAAATATCATATATATTGACATTCATGGTTAAAGTGAAACCGTGGTTCAGTGGTGGAGGTGTGCGAAAACCTTTAGGTCTTGAGATCAATTCATGGTGTTCACCTCTTTGAAAAATATTTTCCGTTGCGATGTTTACTTGGCAAGTGCTTCACATTTACTTCTACACCTCACCTGTATCAGGATTCCTACAAACCAAACCAAACCGAGCCTTAAGTTCCAATCACTTACGGTCGGCTACATGTATCGGGATTCCTACAATTATCATAAATTTATGCTCAAACTTGAGATAGATCATAGATGTATATTGCACCTCAGTCTTTCCTGGAAATCTTTTTACAAACTCAACTCAATTTAAATACAAATTAGATCCTCATTTAGATTTAAGATAAGATGTAGGTATGCAGTAAGTAATAAATATGCACTATTATAAGAGGTCTTTTTTCCATGGGGTCCCGAATCCTACAGGCCTTTTATGTGTGCTATTTTTATTTCAATGAATGATCTCATCTTCTATTTGAAAATGTTTGTATAGTTTTGTCATTTTGTCTATTTAGATAAAAAAAAAAAAACTTAATTTAATTTCAATGGGCCTTTTTGCTATTATCATGAATGTCTTTTAGTCTTTCAATTCTACAATTAAATATTTGAAAAGGCAAAACAATTTAAACAAACAAAGTTAGATTACAAGTTTTTATGTCTAAGTAGAACCTAAATGGTGTACAAAAATACTTTAAGAATGTAATTTGCGACATGAATGTTGCACGGCACTTAAAAAAAATTCTATGAAATCTCAACTACTTAAACAAAGTGAATAAAATTATTTACTCAAACCTCTAATATTTTAATGCGAATAAGTTAAATGAGAAGTACTAGCATAAACCTACTTATGTTGTATAATTCACACGATAATTTCATTTTAATGGAAGGTAAATTTCTAATGGTTTGGATCATTTAAAAGGGAACATAAAGAGCCCCAGACTGTAATTTGCCCTAGTGCCCCAAAATCACAGGGCCGGCCTTGGCCTTGAGCCTTGGCCAGCTTTCTTTGCTCTGAATACGAATTTTAGTTCTAACTTTACATTTTGAAATCTTGTGTGACAAAGGCAAGGAGGTGCAATTTTGGTAGACGGTCTGGAAATTCCTAACCTTGAAGCTATTTTTTTCATGCTTGGAGGCGAACAAATAGCTTTGCAGGCTGAGTTCAAGTTGTCACTAAATGCTTATCTCAAAGACTTAGTCACTTCTCCGGTGAGATCATTGGCCGATGTAATAGCCTTTAACGAGAAATTTTCAGATTTGGTAAGTATCATGTCCGTAGTTTTTATTTTGTATTTTTTGTTAATCAGTAGGAGATACACACTTAAACTCGCATAAGGGCGTGGAGTCCATGTTACATATTTTGTTATTCAAATTTGCTACAAAATAAAAGAAATGTTCTGAAACATATCAATGTCTTGGCGTGTCACCAAGTTATTGATATGGAAATTAGATGAATTGGACAATTAGACACATACCCGCACCCGACATCCAAACCTTGCATTGTATGGACGGAAGACTGATTGTATGACCACAAAGCACACAGTAAACCCAACTCACGCTAGGACGACCGCCAAGCACATAAAGGGGGCAAGACCATCATAAGAGGGAGAGACGAACGCCTGAGGTACTTGGGCTCTTGGCTAATGGTTGCTCATTGGTTAAGTATTACTCCATATTTCTACTGGCATTATCCATTCTGACCTCTGACGAATGGGTCCTTCGCACTATGAAAACTGTTGATTAGGTCTATCTATGCTACAAAATCACTCATCTTCTTGAGCTATTCTTTCTTCAATGAGTTTTATCTGTCCACCAAACTAAACCTCAAACAAGGGGTTGGTCCCTGAGCAGGCGAGGACTCTGAGACCCACCCTTTTTTGAGTTTTACTTCAATTTGCTCTGTTACAATCCAAATGTTGCTGCCACAGATTATGGATTAGCTGTTTCATGGGTCTGCAGGAAAAACTTAACGAGTATGATCAAGATACCTTTTTGGAAGCTGAGAAAACAAATGGGATAGGCAAATTAGAGAAGGAAGCCTTGCGAAATTTAACTAGAGCATCCAAAGACGGGTTTGAGAAGTTGATGAGGAAAAATAAGTTGGATGCGTGGGTAACACCCCTGGCGGTTGGATCTTCGGTGCTTGCAGTTGGAGGATATCCGGCGATTAATGTTCCAGCAGGCTACGATGGCAATGGGGTACCATGCGGCATTTCTTTCGGAGGATTGAGGGGTTCCGAGCCTAAACTCATTGAGATTGCGTTTAGCTTCGAGCAGGCTACTAAGTTTAGGAAGCCACCTTCGTTTAAACCTTAATCTCATTTAATGAATGTATTTTTAACCTGCATGTCAGAAGTGAATGCAGCACAATACTAAAGTGCTCTGCCTGCAAGTTTTGTTTTTTTTTGTTTTTTTATCTATCTGCCTGTAAGCTAATTATAGACTAAATCAAATAATGGATCTGCAGTTTTTCATTATAAATATACTTTTTTTAATAAGTATTAAAAAAAATGATAAGGCATCAAGGGGATGCCACCCATGTACTAAAGGAAGCAAGGAATAAAAAGAAAAAGTTAAAATAACAAAAGGCTCTCTGCACCCCTTTATACGTCAAAAATATCTAACATGAGATAAATATACGTGTCCTTCTCTGTTGTGAGAATTATACATGTTTCCGACGTTTTTTTTTTAATCGGCAAAAGAAAATTTTATTAAACTCGAAGAGGGTACATCGAGTAAAAAGGAAGGGAGAACCAGAAAGTTCAACCCAACCCTACAAAGATAAACAAAGACAAGGTAAATAAAAGGGAAAATACAGCCAAACACTCTTAAATAATGAGACGTCTAGCACCATCAAGATTTCTTTTAATATCTTCCACCGTATACACCTTGATATCAAATCTAGCTTTGATCCATAAAGCTACCCTTGTTTTGGTTAGCTCTACCACTTGGTTACGATCCGCAGCTTTGTTGTTGAAAATAACATCATTCCTTGCAATCCAAATAGACCATAATGTTGCATAAAAGCAGCATTCCCACATATGTTTTTCCAAATTTTTGAACCCAGACGAAAACCACCAAGAAGATAAATCCAACAAATTTGAATGAGCCACCCAAGTTAGATTCCACCAATCTACTATTTTTGTCCAAATGTATGTAGAAAATGGGCAAGAAAGAATCACATGTATTGGTGTTTCCAATTCCAGTGAACAAAATGGGCAAGCCAATGCATGCTCATCCAATCCCACAATTATATTTCTACTGCTCAAAACTGACCTTGTTGCAATCTTGCTTTGACAAGCCAACCACGAAAAAATCTCCACCTTTGGAGGGCTAAGATTTCTCCACAAAGACCCAAGTCCAGAATTTGTGTTAAATGCATAAGCTTCCCAAAGATCATATACAGACTTAACAGAAAATATGTTGTTTGAGTTACCAGTCCAAAGCATCTCATCCACTCTTGACGGCACTAAAGAGACATTCCGTAATCTGTCACTTAACACATCCATTTGTTCCTTTTCCCAAACATATAGTCTCCGAAAGGACAAAAACCAATCCCTATCACCTTCTGAATTAATCATATTACATACCAACTCATCTTGTTGTGTTGATTTCAAATAAAGTCTAGGAAATTCCTCCCGCAATGTTTGATCACCCATCCATCTGTGATTCCAAAAAGAAGTGTTATTCCCAGAGTACACTTGTATTCTGAAACCAGCCTGAATAATGTTTCCCACATCACTGTCCATATTCCCAATTGAGCAAATATCTTTCCAAATGATGGACGCTCGACCAAAAGATGGTAATTGAGGAAGCCAATTTTGCTGTGAGAATCCGTATTTTTTGCACACCACCTTAGCCCATAAGGAATCTTTTTCTCTACTGAATCTCCACCACCATTTTGCTAAAAGAGCATGATTTTGTTCAATCATCCTTTTCACTCCTAAACCTCCATATTTTTTGCTCTTTGTTATAATTTCCCAGCTAACCAAATGGATTTTCTTCTTTTCAATGGAGTCACCCCAAAAAAATTGCCTTTGAAGCTTCTCAATTTTCCTTGCAACAGACATCGGCATCTTGAAGAGGGACATGAAGTACACAGGAAGACTACTTGTATTTGAATTGATAAGTGTCAATTTACCTCCCGAAGACATAAATCTCCTTTTCCACACGGCCAATTTTTTCCCCAACCTATCTATCACAGGTTGCCAAGTTTGCACTTTTCTTGGATTGGCTCCAAGAGGGAGTCCAAGATAGTTTAGAGGAAGGGACCCAACGCGACACCCCATCACCTGAGCTAGACTTTCAACATCCTGATCTTGGCATTTCACCCCACACAACACACTCTTTGAGAAGTTAATTTTCAGACCCGACATGAGTTGAAATAATCTGAGAATCCTTTTCAAAGCTACAAATTCCTCCAACTTATTCTGGCAGAAAATGAGTGTGTCATCTGCAAATTGTAAGTGAGAAACTATCTCCCCATTTCTACCAACTCTGACTCCATTTGTTAAACCAATTGCTCTAGCCCTTTCTAGCATAATATTTAAGGCTTCCACAATGATATTGAACAGGAACGGGGATAGAGGATCCCCTTGTCTGAGACCTTTATACGTTTTAAACTCTTTTGTAGCAGAACCATTAACAAGGATTGACATTGAAACAGTTGAGATACACTCCTTGACCCATTGGCACCATTTAACCCCACAACCAACTTTTGTAAGCATATCAATTAAAAAACTCCAATTTACACAGTCGTAGGCCCTTTCAAAATCAAGTTTTAGAAGCAAGCCACCCTGAGCACTGTTTTTCCAGAAATCAATGACTTCATTAGCTATCATTACTCCATCAAGGATTTGTTTACCACCAATAAAAGCCGACTGAGTGTCCCCAATGACCTTAGGGAGAATGTTTTTGAATCTATTTGCCAAAACTTTAGATAAAAGTTTATACACCCAACCAACCATACTAATTGGCCTAAATTCCTTAAATGAAGTTGGTCCATCAATCTTTGGAATTAAAGCCACAAAAGTTGAGTTGATACCTGAAGTGAGTTTGGCATTTGTATGAAACTCTAAAAAGAACTTGAGCACCATATCCTTCAGAAAATTCCATCCTTTCTTCACAAATGAGAAGTTGAAACCATCAGGGCCTGGGGCTTTGAAATTATTGAAATTATTGCCTACATGTTTCCGACGTTGGATTCAACAATTGTTATAACGGTCCAAAATGCGAGTCTACGGAATTTTTCACTGCAAATTGGAGTGTGAAGCAAGCATGCAGGAACTAGTAATTAATATTTCCATGTGAAGCAAGCAAATTTCCAAAGGATCTGAACGTGGATATTGATTTGCCCCAGTAGGCAATTCTTGAAAGCTGATTGGTCATTAGGAAATTGAGGTTTGACTCCAGTATTTACATAGGCTTCGATATACTAATTAGGAAATATTCGGTCAGCTCTCTTGGAAGGAAAAGGAAAGTTGGAGTTTTAGTGGAGAGAACTGAAGGTTCCCTCTTGAAGTCTTGTAAACAAGACAAATATTAGTATATACTACCACGGCTTAGTTTTGGTCCTTTTAGAGACGCGCATTGCGAGTTCAACTTTGGGAGATCGATCGCAAGGCACGGCTGAGAGAAAACAGACTTAAAAGAGCAAGAGAAATACTCCCGGTGAGAGGCTAAATCCTTGAGTAAGGTTGAGGATGAAACCTCGTGAATTTTATTGATTGATATTATACATGTGATTTTTCTGTAGTGCATACATTGTTTGTTGTTCTTGGCTCATTAGTTAATTTGCACGAAATTCAGATGTGGATTCAATCAGAATATGTTTTCTTCATAATTTGATATCATCCTACCAATCGAATTGCTTGGTTCATCAAAGTAAATATATTTAAGTAGTAGATACTTATAGTGATTTATTAATATGGATAGAGTTGATGGTTTGGAATAAAAATTTGAAGCAGAGAAGAACATATTTTTGGTAGAAATAAAAAGGCATTATCAAAGTACCTATTGTGATTAGTTCTATGCTTCAATTTCGTTATACGATTGATGTGTAATTATTTGTTTACAAAACTCTATGTCTATTTCATACTTTTTTTTTAATCATATTCATTGCTAATCGTCATAGATAAATATTTTAATGAAGTCATTAATAAAATCATCTCCATTATACTAAAAATTTGTCGATGGAGATCGAACTGAAAGTTTCCCTCTTGAAGCCTTGAAAAAATTAGTACAAAAGAGTACCACGATTAGTTTTACAGATGCGCAGCTTGGGAGATCACAAGGCCATGGCTGGGAAAAGAAGGCATAAAAGAGCAAACAAAATAATTGTGAGTTGTGTTGTTTTATGTATTTTGTCGAATGATCAATTTTTTTTTACAGGTTTTTACAAGTGAGAGGCCAAAGCCTTGAGTAAGGTCGATGATAGTGGCGGCTCCTAAAATTATGAGAAGGGTGTTCAAAAATCTCTAACATCTCTAAAAATCACAACTATATATATGTATACACACAAATTATTTGTCATTTGGGTTGTACAAATTGGATTGATTTTTGGGTTGTGTGTTCAAACATAAATATAGGTAGGTATTTTTTAAGTATACTTGAACAATGTTTTGGAATCTTATATTAGAAGTACTGTCTAAGAAATCATATATAGCCATCTATTACATGCTGATTGACCGTTTTGTTTGATTTCACATTTACGATATCGACTTAATTAATTTGGTTCATTATTTTATTTTAGTATTAGTACGTACGTGGAAATAAAAGTCAAAACAGATAATATAGTGTGGATATATCAACATGTCAGCCTCCAACATCGATCACGTCTCTCGATATATAAGAACCTCAACCACTGTTAAGTTATCAGGGAATTCGCGTTCTGTGGAAGAGGGGCATTCTATTCCAAAGTCATGGAATAGTTTCTGTGGAATTCGTCTCACAGTTTTACACACACACACACACTTTCTCCTCCCACGTGCTCAGACCATCCAGGGCCACAATTATATTGAGTTCTGTAATTAAACGTGTCATGTGTACCCTACAATTATGAAGTAAGGAGTGACGACAACGTTAATTACCAATATGTGTGACATCCCAAGTACCAAGTAGTAGTGTGGAGTATATATATCCAACCTAGTGAAGCTTCTGAAGTTGATTCCGCGGGCCCCAGTTGGCTTGTCTTGGCTGGGATTGAGCCATCTTTAATTGGTCAAATAAAGGCAATGCAATCTCTTTACAGTAGCTGTTCTTTCTCAAGTGATTATACAGTGCGCCTTAATTGTCACTGTCGTGTGGTATTTCAAACTCTTTTTGAATCGTAAACAAAGTATACGAACTCTTTTATAATAAGGTCTGAGACATCACGTAGCGGTACCTCACCATAATGATGTTTTCAGTATATAATACATAAGGTTTGGTGGAAAACGGGAATTCTAGCTTGTCCTTTAGAATTGTAAATACGAATAAAACCTAGTAGTATTATTTTATTGTCTCTTTCGGAGATTGATTAGTTTTAATCTCCACATGTATAGAGTATAGTTTTTTTTTTTCATCTTAATAGAAGCCATGCATGCCCCTTTTACTTCTTTTCATTATTTTTTTAACAAACATATACTGTATTGTATATAACTTGGAGCATTCATATTCATTGTTTTATGAGACTTAAAATTGCTGGAATGAAATCATGATGACTCTACATACCTTTAATATGAGACCTTTAATTGTTGCATATTGGTAATAGAAATACAAAATATATAATCGATTAACGAATAACAATACAAATTGGTTGGACGAAAACTTTGCAAGCTCCCTTATTAAAATAGGGATTTGATGTTTGTTTTCGGTTCCTGTTGGATAATTTAGGCTTCACATTATCTCTAAGCCCAACAAGTTAGGCCCAGCCGTGGGCCCAAGAAGCCCATGAATATTGAATAATACTCTTGCTTTCTCAGCATTCTGGGTGGGGACAAAACCCGTGAGTGTGTCGAGGAGTGCGGGCTGGGTTCCACCTCTAGGAGCGCCCGTGCAGAGTTGGTCCTGAACTAAAACTTATATTATTGCCGCTTTAGGTCTTTCAAATTTTTTGAATTTCAGGAAGCCCTTATATTTTTTTTACCCTTTATAAGAGTTCAATAAAAAAAGCCTCATTTTTATTTTTTGCTTTAAGCCCTTGAAAAAGTTAGGACGGAAAGTAGTCAAGCTCCTCCAGCGAGGCTCCAGCCAGAGAGAGGGAGGTGTGAGGTGAAGGCCGGAGAGAGTGAGAGAGAGAGAGAGAGAGAGATACACAACGTAAAATCTTGTATTTCTCATTTAGTGTAACACTGTCCGATCCTCCCAATTGGGGACTCACAAGAAAATCCTAATTGTTTCATGAGTGGGTTGATCTTGACTGGCGCAACGGTGTCTAATCTTTAAGCATTTGCAATAGTCCAAGGTCCTGCTGATAAAGTAGAGAATGGAATTTACTGGAACTCCTTTTCTGTTTTTCAGAAAGCTGCATGTTTCATTGCTAAGTGGAGGATGATTCGAGAATGACAAATAATTTTCCAACTTTCCATCATTTTTACTTTTCCTTGTCCGTTTCTGAGAACACAACAGTGAAATGATGTATTATTGATTGTGTCTAAAAAAACTAAAACATAACCCTAACATGCCTTTATTTATATAGGCTACAAAGACTTGGTAACCAAGATTCCTAAACCAATAAAGGAAATACGCATAACAAAGAAACCTAGACTAATTAGAAAACATTAAATAACAATCTACCTAAACAGAGGAAACATAATAATAAAGCTTCGAAAACATGGTAACATAATACTATTTCCTAATATTAATTATTCTATCAAGAAGAAATACAAAAAAAGTATTCAGCCCGGCCTATATATCTCTGATTGGGTACCCACTACCCAAGGCTTTTAACGGACATAGGCACAGGCACAGGCAAAGAGGGGAACTGCTCAACCATTCATAGAATGTGTACTTATTTGGCCAAATTCAAATCTTATCGGATTCGAAGTCGGTCCATTGATAGACCTATACTTAGTTACACCATAATACAAACTGGGACAGTTTTGGTCGCCTCTACTATTGCTTCTTTTGAGTTTGACCCCGAGCATTCTATCTCAGCAGCAGGGGTTTTGCTTGTTAAACAAATCCCATCTTCCACCTTATGCTCTCTATTCTTTCCCCACAACACACTGTAGAGCCCTCCAACCAACACCATTGCTCCTAAAACACTACACAGAACAGAGCAAAAAGCAATCAAGATAAATTTAATCAGTGACTTGAACACAATTGATCAGTAGTAAAAAGTAATGAGAGGAAAATCATTCAACATGTAGCACAACGCTTCAGAGTGGGGCAATTTGTTGTGCCTTGAGCGTGAGGGAGTTCAGTGGGGTCCACCCCGACCTAAGCGAGCTGATCAGAACCATTCATATATGTAAGCTAGTCGAGTGGATAATCCGGTGACACAAATCAACCTAATAAGGAATCGATCACTCCATGCATGATAGGGCTATATTTGTTTTGGAAAAAAAATCTGAACGACTAGGATGATTTCAAAATTAAAGTGTAACACCAATGTCATCCAACCACCATGATTCAGATGTTTGTTCTACTTTATTTTTTGCATGAATTACAGAATCGATGAACCCAGCCTAAAATATGATAGTTTTTTTTTTTTTTTTAATCAATTTAGTTGCTTAGGTCCTCGGGATGTTCCCCACTCTCCCTAAAGATACACACTAGTGTGCCAACAACAACAACTCTGATGTATCCTATGACGTGGTGTGAATGTTGGAGTTTTTGGAAACACTATGGTAGGCACTAGGTAGTGCATGTTACTGTTTCACCAAATGTTTGATCCTGCTAAAATAAATTTCAATTGGGGATTGAATATGGAAAATCAAGCCAAAATATTACCTTCCCAAACTAATTGTCTCCCCCAAGAGGAAAGCAGAACTGAAGATCGTAAAGGCGAAAGCCAACGGTTGGGACATGGCTAAGAACACAGGACCCTTCTTCTCAATCACCCATGCTTGTAAGTAAAATGTCACTCCAGTCACCACTACTCCCTAATGATCGATCAAGATATTATTAATTAGTAATGCACTTTCAAGTTATCTAATATGAAACCATGCACTAATTAAGAAAAAAAGAACATGAAATGGGAAGATACGGGTTCGCGACATCGCTTACACAGTAAACCACAGCCAGGAGTCTAACATTCCATTCCAGCCTCCATTGATTCGGGTCTCTTTCCAAAGCAACGGCAATCAAGAAAGACTGAATTGCACTAAACAAGCACTGCAGAGCTGTGAGAACTAACTTTGAAGGATAACTTTTTATCACCGGAACCTGTATGTATAATTTCAACCCAAAATTAGCAATTAATAACGTGTTGATAATAATACTCCTTCTGTTCTTTTTCTTTCATAAACTTGCAAACAGATGCTTGTATAACAAAAAAAAGAAATTAAGTACCTGTAATACAAGCCATAGACCCCAGAAAAAATTGGCCATGAGCATGAGGAAGCACCCTTTAATCCATGTTGTGTGAGAATTACTTGCAACCTGACCATGTTGTTGTATAGTAGTATTATGGTAGGATCCCAAGAGGTGATGATGCACCAAGAGTCTCAAGGTGGGGCCTCTATAGAAGGCAATTGTTGTGACACCAACAAGGCATATTGCTAACCCTGCAACCTTTGCTATCCCACCACTTGTCCTCAGCCTCACCATTTCCATCCTGCGCGCATTCATCCAAAACTAACATCAACCCGTGCTAGCTAGGCCCGATTATTATCTGCTTGGCTCCAATAAATTTATGTGCAAAGTGTATACCATGGCTATTCTATTCAATAAGGTGAAACATTTTCTTTTGCATTCCTACCCCATAATTGAGAACTATTTAGTAGTCCTCGAGCAGTGGCCGATGGCCAAAACCCATACAAGTAATAATATTTTGATAACTGGAGTGTTCGGATCAATTTATGCACACCTCAAGTAATCTAGGGCTCAATTACACCGCTTACTTGAAGGCAATCTAATTAATCTCAATTACTTTTCAGCAATGAGAGGGGTGAATCCCAACAAATGAAGAGAAGCTTCTAGACCCAAACAAACACAATCTCCACTGTTGCTTGGGTCCAGAAGCTTCTTCCTCATTTACTCTGTGCTCTTATTTCTACCTAATCAAGCAAGGGCTATATATATGGAATTGGATCAAATCCAGAAGGTGTGCCGTGCGTGTGCTTTAAAGTATAGCTGTGTGAGGAGGCAGCCCCTTTGGGGGTTGCTGGGTACATCGGTCATAATGTGAGAGGAGAGTAGATATGAGGGAAAAATAGAGATATGAGGTGAGTAAAAAACATTGTGTGAGCCATGGTGTTAGAAGCTTGAGAAGAGCTTTTCATCTCACATTGTAATCTTCTATTTTTCATACAATGGACTCTCTTTCTCTCTCTCTCGGAGTAAGCATTAAGACCGAACCATGTAATTATTGTGCATCTTTAATTTGTGCATGTGTTTATTTATTTTGTGTTGCGCTTCCATAGGTTGCGGGTGGGGTAGGAAATTGATCCCCAATAGCATGGTGTCCAACGACGTCACATTGCACCCAAGTGAAGACATGCTCATTTAAGAGTACACATGATATGGCACCACTACTAGCTAGCTAGTTCGTTCTAGTGCTTCTGTTCCTCTCCCTTTCTGTGATCGATATCAAATGTTAATGATTTTTTTTTTTTTTTATCTCTTTTGCAAATTCTTGTGGTTGATTGTTAATTATATATCAATCTATTGTCATCTCAAAGTATTTCTCCTCGTTGAAATGATTTTGGGCCCACATGTTAGGGAGACAGTAAGATAAGAACAATGAAGTTTTTTTTTTTCTTCTTCTTAATTCCAATGGGTTGGTCGAGTGTAAGGGAGCACGATATCGAGTAAGGGACCTACCGATCCATCAAGCTCGCATACAGGTACGCTCGGGGTATGTGTAAATTGGCTCGAACTCCGGTTTATCAAAACAAATATTCTAGATACACCAATTTATATTTTCTCGATATGACTTGTTCCATTTCATTTGGTGGTCGGAATCCAATTGAAAGCTAAGCAAAGCAGCGATAGATATGAAGATATTTAATTAGCAGCCTGAACCTAAGCCACTGCCTTGA